>VWYE01022320.1:13906-90935 GCA_013398995.1 Alaudala cheleensis | reverse complement strand
TTTTTTTTTTTTTTTTGGATAATCAGACAACTAAAGCAGAAAAAGGAAAAATATCTATAATAGCAAGGGAATGTTTAATTTATGCAAATAAAGTCTTATTCAAGTTAATAAAACTCCCCACATGGTTTTTAAATATTAATAATGGCTGGCAAAAATCCTTTTTTTATAGTGCAACTTTCATTTATATTCGTTTTTTGTATAATATCAACAATGTAAACTGTTCCAAGATCTGTTTGAAAACGCATATTTTCAAGTGCATAGCATGCATAACTTACAATTAAATGCACATGGCTGTACTTTTCTTTTTTACTGGTTTCTATCCCAGAAAACCCTTAAAATCTCCTTCTCATCTAAGACAGTTTGGAAAACAAATGTAAGAGAGCAAAGCAGATGTTTTAAGTATTTGTAGATTGATTTTCAGCACAATGAAGAAAAGCTTATTGTCATTATTTGCTTTATTTATTTTTTTTTATTTTTTAAAGGGTTGCTCTGTGACATTTTGAAAAGGCAGAGCATTGTGCTCCATGAAAGTTTTAGTTATCTATGCAAAATTTTTTACTGATGATGTTTTGAATTCTAAATGCCACTTGAGAAAAATACAGTATCTGCTAATGTAAACGGAACTGTTTCACTTGCTGACANGCAAAGCAGATGTTTTAAGTATTTGTAGATTGATTTTCAGCACAATGAAGAAAAGCTTATTGTCATTATTTGTGCTATTTATTTTTTTTTATTTTTTAAAGGGTTGCTCTGTGACATTTTGAAAAGGCAGAGCATTGTGCTCCATGAAAGTTTTAGTTATCTATGCAAAATTTTTTACTGATGATGTTTTGAATTCTAAATGCCACTTGAGAAAAATACAGTATCTGCTAATGTAAACGGAACTGTTTCACTTGCTGACATCACAGCATCAGCTGGTGCTGCAGGGGGTTATTGATTGCTCTGAATTGCTGGAGCAGATCCCACGCTCCAGGAGCTCATTTCTACTCAGTGCCATGAATTAGACACCTCCTGGAACTACCTGGGGGTTTCACCTTGCCCACCTGGAAGCTGCAGAGTAGGAAAACCCCTGGGAACAGCCCCCTTGCTCCCAGAGATGGTGAATGTGCTCCATGATCCCACATGGATCAGTGCCCATGTGAACCAGGGGAGAAACAACCTTTAGGTTTTAGTAAACAGATCATTAGAAAGTGGTTCCCTTTGTCTTGTTAATAATGGCAGGAACCACTAATAGGATTTCCATGTCACCATTAGTTTTATTCCACCAGTTTCAGGGGGAAGTTCCTGTCTGAGTTAATCCTTTTGTGCAGGATACCTCCCCAGGATAAGCCCACAGGAACTGTGGAATTGCACATCAGTTGGACCTGAGCCACTGAGAGTCACTGAACATAAAGCTGGGAAATTCAGAGCCTGGTTCACACATTCAAATGTTAACTGGTCCCTTGGGTCTGGAGTTCACTGACATTCCCTGCCCTGGCTCTTGATTAGGGCCACACAAGAGTAGAAAATGATGCTGAAACACATGGCTTAATGAAAGCTGGTTAATTATTTGCTCATATTACTTTGTGAGGACAGCTTAGCCCTGGAACAACTCCACTGTGGCTGATTTTCAATGAGGCAGCACTGAGCTTGGCACAGTATTGTCTTCCTTTGATAGGACAAGGGGTAATGGTTTAAACTGAAGGTCAGTCCACTTGGGTTAAAGATAAGAAAGAAGATTTTTACAATGAGAGTGATGTTGTGCAATCATCAGGAACGATCAGTTCTAGCAATAGAGGTTCCCACAGGACAATGTTTTTTGACTTTTTAATTTTGTTTTCAAATGTCCTCACACTGCAGAGTTGCAGGATCAGTGTGCAGGAGGAGAGGAACGTGCTGACAGTAGAACTGAAGGCAGGATCTGTTTGTCCTGGTTTCATCCCAGTCAAGTCTGTCAGGGAAAGAAATGGTGAGATTTTGAAAGACACCTGGAGATGTTAATCACCCAAATGCCATCAACAGTGCTTGAAAATTACTTCTACATACCTCAATTTGGATAAAGGGATTGTCAACATCTACTCAATTAAGCTGGGTCTCCCTGATTGTGCTATTGACCACAAGGGAGGGGAGTGTGCTACATAAATGATAAATGGTGAAATAATTAACAAACTGTTGTTCTTCAGACAAACTATTGTATTTCCCCAGAGAAAAAGATGTATGAGACCTTTTGTTATGGAAGTACTTTCTGAGCATGGTATCAGTGGGTTAGAAATTAGAAAAAGGAATAATTCTGTGAACTATCATGCTTAAGAACATGAAAATAAAAATATACTCTGCTTTACATCTGCAAGCTGCATAGGACTACATTTTCAAATTATATTTTTTTTCCTGAATAAGCCACTGTACTTGCAAGGGCTAATTTGAATTTAATGATTTAAATGAACAGGTATCTGCTCAGATGGGAGAGCATGCATCACAAGGAACTGGGGAGCAGAGAGCACTGATATTTGTATACTGAACCAACATTTCTCAGAGGATGCCAGGTCTATAGCTGAGCAGAAACAAAATTAAAATCATGTTTTCAGGTGGCCAGTGCAGCTGCTATCTTTGAGTTAGCCTCTGCCTTTGCCCTCTCTGCTGGTTTCCTGGCATTTCTTTGTAAGGCATGACTTCTGATTTGTGCCATGTGACAGAGAGCCTAAATGATTTTTCTGAAGTTTAATGTGACTATTGGGTGGCACGTTTGAAAGAGTAAATAAGGCCAGGTGGAACAAAGAAAGCTGCCTTGCATCTCCTGAATCAGCTGTTCTTTCTGCAGGGCTGTGGGAAGGAGCTTTTCCCATGCCCTGAGAAGCCCAAGATCCAGCAGCTCAGGCAGGGCACAAAGTAGACAGCAGCACCCACCAGGGACCAGAGCTCCCTGGGAAAGTGAGACTTCAGGTGAGACTGAGTGCAAGAGAAGCAGTCAGTGCTGCGTGGCAAAGAGAGTAGGGGGGGTGTTTTACCAGAATTTGACTGGTCAGGGGTCTCTTGGGAGAGAAAGGTGTGGCTCCTGCTTGTTTGGGTGGTCATGCAGCAGTGCCTGGGAGCCACCTGAGGGGAGGGGAAGGTGTGCCAGGTGTTCTGGGGAGTGCTCAGAGGCTTCACACCACACACACACCTCTGTGCTTCAGCTTTTAGTTTCACCATCTGTGGTGAAAGGCTGACTGTCACATCAACTCCCAGTGCCTTCCTGCACACCTCAGTGGTTTGGTACTGGCACAATCAGACTGGCACAGTCTGATCTGGTCCAGAGCAGTGAGCTGATGGCCACTTGGGTAAATGCTGCTCTCAGGAATTCTCCAGACTGGATTTCTGCAGTTCATCTGGGCTGTCAGATGAGTGCAGCTATCAGTTGGTTTAGATTTCTGGAGTAGGAAAATGAAATATTTCTGGAGGGCATGTCAATGAGTATATATTAGAAGGATAAATAGTGATCAGGGGAAATGTTTAGCTTTTAAATGCAGGCATTGAGTCCAGATGTTTTGTTCAGCCCTCCTGTTTTTCAGTTTGTTCAGAAATGCTGCAGGAGAACAGTGCAGAGAGGTCCTGCCACTTGTAAACAGAACAGAAGGGTTCAGTAGGTTTTGTACAATGAAGAGCTCACAAAAGTGCATTTAAACACCTGTAATTACCAAAAAAGCACTTAAAATGCAAAGACTTGGGTGTGTGTTCATGCAAAACATCCAAGGGAGTACAAGACAGATTTCTGTGTGTCCAAGTTTATTTCTGAGGTACATCCTAAGCCATGGCATGGCATCTGGAGATGGTTAAGGAAAGATTGGATGTGGCACTTGGTGCCATGGTCACAGTTGGACCCAAAGATCTCAGAGGTCTTTTCCAACCTCATTGATTCTGTGATCTCTGCTCACTGATTGCTGCCTGGTGTGTTCCTCTGATGGGTTTTGTCTGATTCATCTGCCCACACAATCCATAATGAAGTTATCTTGGTGGAAAAGAGAAAATGCCTATTTAAATGTTTACTGAAACATAATATTTTGGGGGATTGGTTAATTTAGTCTGGTAGGATGGCTCTTATATCACCTGCATTTTATAGATTTAAAATTAATGATGTATTCTATGAATGCTGCAGGAAATTAGGCATACCTGAAGGGAGTTGGTTGCCCTGTGTAAATAAGGTTGCATTAACTATGCATGAAAAACCAGAACCAATTAGCAATAATTGGATATCTGTGTTCTTCGTGCATGTAGGAAGAAGAAACAGCAATTTTGTGGTGGGAGAGTGGCTGGGAGTGACAAACTTACTTCTAATTGTGACTCAATATGTGTCAGCTCTGAAGCCACTGCATTTCCCTCAGACAGTGCAGGTCACCATCCTCCCTGCCTTTTTCCATCTCTCCATCCACAGGGCAATTGAATACTGTGATTTTTTTGTGTTGGGTTTTTCTTTCTCTCTCCACAAATAACGATTTGAATTTCAAAGGGTTTTGCTTTGAGACTGCTGTCACCCTTTTTGTTTTTCCTTTTTTGCATATGTTCCATGATTTTGCTGGCAGGGAAATTCATCAGCAGCAAGTTTTAACTAATTAGAGAATATTAATAGAGGATGAATTTCAAATTCATATATATGGCATTTCACACTGTCTATTCTAAGTCATATGCTCTCCTCTCATGAGCTAATAATGTACTGTGTAATTTATGAGGTATGTCAAATGGGCTACTCCACAGATTTCAAATATCACCTCATAAATTCTGAATAATCATATTCACAAATATTATTTCTAGAAATTAATTAAAATTAATAATAGAGCTGTATACTAATTGTTGACCTCTGGTGGCAAAGACTATGTATGTGGAAGAGAGGAAACCATTTTTCTAAATGATTTTCTGCACAATTGCTCTAATAGACAATATGATTACAGACTGGAATATCAAGGCTTTAAATTAGGTATTGAATATCAGGCACTGGGAAGGTAGGAAATGGCATAGTTTGTTATGCACTGTGGTGACAAGCATCCCACTTCTATAAATTTAGTTCCAGCAGTCAACTGCATTGAATAAACACTGAATTTTCCATGGAAACATAACTGCTTTCTGGAGCACAGTAGCACAACAGCTCCATCCTACTTAAACAAATGCAGGAATTCATGTATAAATGACTGCACGTGGTCTTTCATCCAAGCAAATCAATATATGGTTGTGTAAATCCTTGAGCATTTTGAAAATTATGACCTTGACCAAAAAAACACCCCAAAATTAAAAGTATGTTTCTATATATTTTCCTTTGGCAAACTTAGATGTAATTTAAATATCAGTCTCATATATCAGAAAACAGCTTTCATCAGGACATTGGTTTGCTGCTGCACTAAAATGGTTTAGGCTGCCTTGCCAGGAGGAGCCCTGTTCTCTGGTTTTGTGCAAGAAGTGCCATTTGCATCAGGAGAAACCATTCCCTTGGCCAAGAATTACCTCTGTGATACGAATCAGTGGAGCAGGGCTTTATAACTTTGTTTATATCAAGCACGTGATGTGGTTGGGAAACAGAAAGAGACTCCTCTTTTCTAAGACTTCTTATCATGAAAGAGGTTAAATGTGTGGGTAACAGAAAGCAGGTTTGCAGGTTCTTTGAGTTGCCTTCAGTGTGTCCATGCATTGCTTCCCTTGTCTCTGAAATGGGGGGGAATAGAGATTGTGCTGTTTCAAAGGAGTGGGAGCAATGGCTCTGAGTTAATGAGTTATTTGGAGATGCTTTGGTGACTGGAGGTTGAAAGCACAAATTTCTGCAGAGTTTGTTTCTTGTTCCCATCACGAGCAGGGAGGTGCCTGGGGAAGGTGTCCAGGTTCAGGTCTGCCTCTCTGTTAATTTCTCTGTTCATCTTCCTTTGAGCTACCTTTGATAGCTTTTCCCCCACTCTCTGTTCATTTTCTGACCCTAAAATATCTCCAGGCAGGTGATTTTTTGCACTCTGTGTGGTCTGTAAGCTTCACCTTTGCTTGAACACCTTTCCTTATGAATTCTATTTCGTTCAGTGTAAATCCACCCCTAATTACCCTCGTGTCAGTGGTGGTTTCCCACTGGATTAAGAATGTGTGTGACTTTCCCTAACAACTTGCAGGGCAGGTTTCAGCAGCAGTTGATATAATCCTCAGAAAGAGATGAAAGGGGGCGAGGAGGGAACAAAGGGTTCCTGTGTGTCCCCTGTCACTCAGGCCCTGCTCCAGCTGTAGCCACTCTGCAAAAGGGTGGCATGGGAAGATTAAAGCAGCTGAAGCACTTCCATGAAACAGAACCTGATCCTGAATTGAGCAGGAGGATTTTTGCATGGGGGAAGTGTGATTGTGTGGGGAAAAACGATGGAATCTGAAGGCCATGGATGTTATAACCTGGATACAGAGCACCAAAGAGGGAAAAAATATTCACCTGCACTGGTGTTTTAGTCCCTCTGTGCTGTAAGGAGAATTCCCTGCACCTGAAAGGAGTTCTTAGCACACCCAATTGAGTTGAACTGGTCTCTAATAACATTTATTGACCACAGATTTCCTTGATACTGGCCATTAAAATCTTCCAGTAACAGCAAAAAATCTTTGGTATTTTTTTAAATTAGAGCAGAGGATGCACCTTTATCTATTGTTAGGGATATATGGATTTGCTACCCAGCTATTTGGCTTTAGGGGTTTTTTTAAGAATTGTTTATGTCAGCTGGTAGGTGCACTTTCTTAATTTTAGAAAATGAACATGTAGCTCAATATTTTTTCCTTTAGTTGCCTGGAAAACCAACACGGCTTTTTGTTTGTTTGTTTTGTCTTTTGTCTTTCTTTTCCTTTTCTCTTTAACAGAAAAGCCCTGGGGACCCAGGGAACAAATAAATCACTTTTTTTTTCCCCCTAGTACTGCATAGTTTTATTATATTTATAATTTGTTAGTCATTCTGCTTTTTACCAGGAGTAGCTGTTGTTTCAGGATTACACAAAATCTATTGGGGATAGAGAAATGAGATATTTACAGAAGCAGACATTTTTCTTCAGTTTCTTTACTAGATTAAAGAAGAAAAATGGTGGAATGAACAGGAAAATGAAAAGAAATGCTTATTTTTTCTTGAGATAATACGTTAACACTATCCTGTTAAGTGTATTTATCTCCTATCTTTATGACTCAAAAGATTTGAATATAATAAAACTCTGGTACACCAGAACCAAGAGGTAATAAAACTCCTATTATTCTAATTTAATGCATTTGACAAATTACCTCTAAGACAAAAAATTGTTTATTTTATTAGTTTTTTTTTTCCCCTATGCAGAAAGATTACAATTCCTTATCCTTGCATAATTTTTTTATTATTAAAATAGTCTGTGTATTACTTGGGTTTTTAGGTTCAGAATACAATTCAACCTGATTTCTGTTACACCAGGACTAAACATGGACAAAGACTTTATTTTTTAAGATTTTCTAACTGAATTAAAATGAGGCTTCACTTGGTGTCCTGCCCATTTCTGCTGGTGCACTTATGAGATTTTACTGCTTTGGTGGAGGTTGTTCTGCAGTATTTGAATTGGAAAATATCAATGAAAACATTAGTCCCCTCATTCCCTAACAAATGATTCCTCAAGGTTAAGTTTAAAGAAATTAATGTGAGCAGACTTAAAGAAAAAAAAATTTAAAATCCCACAACAGTAATTAAAACTCCTTTTACTGCGATTTTTATGGGAAACCTCCATTACCTGCAAATAATCTGCATCAAGTTTGTTCATGTCCTCCATTTTTTGTTTAATTAAAAAAAAAATTGAACTAACAAACAAAAAAAGTTAAGTTTTAAAACTGACACACAAGCTTAGAAATTATTTTTTAAATTGTTCCATTAAGTTAAAAAATACTTGGGATAGAAAGGGACACACATTAGGCCTAAAGAAAAAGTGCAGGACTTACACAGGACTGTGACAATGACACCAGGGTAGGAAATGCAGTCACCACTGAAATGGCTGAAATTTGGTGACTGCAGTTTGCACACAGAGGATTGGAAAACAGCTGGCAAAATTTCAGTACCACAGACAGGTTTGTGCATTCTGACGTGGGTTTGCAACCAAGTTTGGCCTGTATTAAATCTGATGTATCAGATGCCTCAATGAATTAAGAAAAGAGGTTTCTAACCCAAATAGAGTTGTAAGAGCATCTAAAAATGTCCCAATTGAATGAACTGTTGAACTGAAAAATCAAGACTAGATTAAGTCAATCAGCAGGTTAGCTTTTAATTAAAAAGCTTTCTTTAGTGGTTTGTCGTGTATCTTGCTAATCTGTCCAGTTTTGATGTTTTTCTCCTGTGTGCTGCCCATTAGGGCTGCTCAAATTGAAAGACTCTTCTGCCTATACAGGTCACATGCAGGGCAGGGGTAAAATGCATCTTTTCACTGGTCCACTCTCTTGGGATGTTCAAAGTAACTGTTCACACCAAGGGAATTGGCAGAACCATATTTCTGTGCAGCCCTTTGATTTGTGCATGGCTTATCAATAAAAAGTAACTGGGGGAGAAAAAAAATTCAGAATAACCACTTTAAACCAGATCAAATAAAGGATCAGTTGCCTAAAATAGACATCTTCCTAGTGTGAGCTGGGAAAAAACATAATAATAATGAAAACCTCTGAAAAGAGCTCCTTTGAGAGCTGTTTAGACATGGGCAGCACTCAGGACATTGTTCACAGGGTGTGACAGTCCACCTTGCAGTGCTACTTGCTCGAGAGGAGGAAAGGGAAAGATAAACCAGGCACAGCAGTGGATGCTTCCCATCTTCCTGGTGTGGTTACAGCTGAACCTGTGACTCCAGAAGAAAGATGAGAAGGGCACTGTAGATGAGGGGTACTGCCATGTACAATCATTTGACTTCATGCTTTTGTTCCCTGAGGTTCCCAAGCCTCTCTTGAGGAGTTAGATTTGAGGAAAATTGAAAGAACCATCATTTCTTTGTCCCGTCCTGTTGCCTTTTGGATGACTTCTTAGTTTGGTTAAGTTCCTGAAAGCTGAAAGTCACTTAGACAGACAACTTCTGTCAAGAACATGCTTAATCAGCTGCACTCAGGTAGGAGGTGACAGCAGCCCTCTCTTGGGCTTTGTAGTAACTCTTTGTGTAGACAAGCAACACAGTGCACTGGCAGCTTGAAAGTGTCCCTTGTGTTTGAAGCAAACTCCATGGACTCTAAGCTGTGCTCAGAGTTACTTTGATAAATGCATATCTTAAATTTTCTCAGCCAGAGAAAAGTTTTCAAAACTGGTAGACCACCTTCCCCAAGCCAGTGAAAGTTTCGTGTCATTTGCCTCTTCTATTTCCATTTTTTCCCCACATCCAAGCTAAAAGAATAAAGCCTATTATACTTCAAGAAAAGTATTTTGATTCCTTTTATGTTGTCTTCTTTAAATATGATGTTCTGTGACAGTATTATTGTAAATCTGAGAGTGATTCTCTTCCCTTTGAAGCTCAGACCTATTCTTCATTTTAATGTGTCTACCAGCTTCATGTGGCCTGCTCTGCAAGGTTCCTGTGAAGATGCAGTGCATCTGCTTTTGTGAACTCTGTCATCTTCTTCTCAATGTAGAGCTGAATACTTCCTGTTCTTGGACTCTTTAGAGTTCAGATCACAAATTTGTGCTCTTTTTTCTTCTTTTCTTGTCACTTTTTTTCCTTTTTTAAATTTTTTTTTCCTATGCTATGGGTGTCTAGAATTCCAGCTATAACAAGTGTTAGAGAGTAAGTTTCACATGCAAATAATGGCCTTTTCAGGGATAAGTGGTTCAATTGCCAGTGTAAAAATAGACACTTCCTCATACCTTTGTGCCATTTATTATTCCATATGAGCATCTGTGAAGTGCTGTTTAATGCTCTTCAGTGTCGTGTGTGTGCCTCAGTGGCACAGTGAGCCAGCTCAGGCTCACAGACCTCGTTGTCCTTTCAGCTGAGGAGCCAAGGCTGGGTGCAACATCCCTGAGAGAAGCAATCAGTGGATTTACAGAACAACAGAGTGCAACTTTCACTGCCTGTCCCCAAAACATAATATTAAATTATGTGTTAAAAAGGGTATTAGGGGCACGGTCTTTGGATGAATCCAACTTGTGTCCCATCTGAATTAGCATATAGATGAGCTGGAGTCTCAGATGAAGCACAGCCTGGATGAGTTTTCTAGGGCTGTGCTGCTTTGTACATTATCTCTGTCAAAATACAGCTTTGCTCACACACACATATTTGGAGCTGTTGCAAAGGCAGCAAGGAAAGCAGCAGCAGATGCAAGGGACAGCATTCCCCTCTGTTTCCAAGCTTCCTGTGCTTGGAAGGAAAACCAAAGCTGACACACGTGCATGCAGCCCTACTTCACATAAAATGCTTTCCCAGTAAGACAAATCTGTGTGCCTGAGTTCCTGTTATTGTCCTTCTCTTGGCTGTTGCATGTTCTCCTGCAGGCCAGGTACAAGCAAAAATTCCTCCCCACGTGGAATATTGAAGCCTGGGTGCAACCCAGAAATGAGATATAAGAGAGGAGTAATTATTTTTCTGAGCACTGTTGGCAGGAAGAAAGCTTTTGTTAATAGCTTCACATCATCACAATAAGAGTTTTGAAAGAATTATTAAGTCACTGATAGCAGTGTAATGAATTATTAATGCAAGCTGTTTATAAAAAAAAAATGTTTACTTATATTTGAAGTTCTCCTCTTCGTGAATGTGGGTAAATAAGAAAATATCTGTGTTGATTCCAGACTAAACCTGAGGGATCTGCTCAAGTCTTAGTGCACACCACTAGGATTGTTTGCAAGAGTCTTACTCAAGTCAGAACTTACACTGTGTTGGCAGAGGAAAACCTATTTTGCTGTTATTACTTAACTTTGTTTACACCAGGGAGGTAAATTTAACTTAGGAACCATCTTTTGCATCCTTGCAATATATATTTTCAGGCAAAGAAAAACTAGTGCTTCCTACCTTTCTCTTTTACTCAAAAGTTGCAAAGAAAAGAACAAGCCTTCTCAAAACCTTTTTTTTTTTTTTTCATTTAAAAAATATTTATTTATCATACCTTTCATCAAGAATTCAAAATGCAGCTGTGAATGAATTCATGTCAGTGAAGCTGCATTTTGCTGCCAGATATTTCTCCACTGAGAGTCCAGTTGACTCAAAAAAATGACAGTGCCTCATAATATTTGCAGCAGCATAACATTCAAAATATAATTAATATGGCTTTTCTTATATCACACTGCAAGGCTTGTAAGGAGCAAAGTACCTGGGAGGTTCTCAAGAAGGACTGTTTGAGCCTCCCTGCTGCTAATGACATTTCAGCTGAGCAGGACCTGTCACCTTCCTGGCAGATATTTGAACATCTGGGTGGAATATCTGGGTGGGAATTACCATTGGAGGGGAGTTACCATTTGCTTGAGAGACACATCAAATTCTCTAAATCAGTGAGACTGTTTGGTGGAATGAGAACAATGGACATTCCTACCCTGTGTTTTGTTTTTTGAAGTAGTTTGTTCAGTCCTTGATCCTTGAAGGTATTTAAGTGACTAACAAGTAGGTCAGAGCAATATATTGCACTCACTTGTAAACTTACTTTGACAGAGTGAGGTGCAAGTAGAAGTAGAATGAAGGTGAGAAAACAGGTATTACCCATACAAATGTGGACAAAAAGCAAACCTGTCTTTTATGTCTCTCTAAAAAGATAAAATCTTAGAAGTATTTGAATTATTATTATTTTCAGCTTTTTTTTTTTCTCAGAAGCACATAGCTGAATTCTGTGTGTGTAAAAAATACATCTCTGATTTGGTAAATGCTCTTAAAATATTGGGTGGTGTGAGCACCAAAATAAGAGAAATTAGCAGAAATTTGTTTAAATTGTATTGAGGGTGGGTGAGTGAGATGCTGCTCTGACCAGAGCCCCAGACATCCACTGCACTGACATGTTTCTCTGAATTTTATCAGGGAGCTTTTTGTGCACTTTTCCATATATAGTTTTTGCCCTGTAGATATGAGAAGGTGTTTGTTCCACAAGAAACAATAGCAACCAGAAATGGAAATTACTGCCAGCTCATCAGATGCAATCGAATAATAATGAAAGCTAATGCAAGACAACATTCAAGGTTATTTTTAAATCTTTGTAAAGGTCAATGTATTCAATGGTATTCAATTCCAACTGCTGAAAGAGTTGCTGTGTTTAAATAGGATGCCCTTGTTGTTTAGGAAATAAAAGATCCTTACCAGGAAGGGTAAGCAGGACAAAGCCCTATCTGTGTCTTCCTAGCACATAATTTAGGGAAACAATTTCAGAAGTATTATTTTGATGATTAGTTTCAGTCTCCAGAACCTTTTGTGTGCTTTTTTCCTCCATCTCAAGTTGCAAAGTTCATTACTGGAGAAACAGCAAGGTGCCTCCTTTGTGGACTTTTTCTACTGAAGAAAGCAAAATCTATCTCATGACCCTGGCTGGTGGAACCTCCAGAAGCTCTGGAGATGTCATTAGGTAATCATTTGGCCACTGTTAAAATGTCACCATATAAATGTTGTCATGTTTATTGTCTTTTCTAGTCATGACTTCTGCCCTCCTTTTGTTATTGTGCTTGTAGCAGGAGAAAAAGACCCCAGTGCTCAGAAATGGAGAGCTAAGGAATAAAAGGAGGGGAAAACCAAAGAAACCAAAACACCATAGTGGTGGTATTGACTTTAGCTGGCTCAAGGTGCCTCAACACACCCTTCAAGTTGCTAATTGTTGAAGAATATTAAAAGTTTGCTTCACAATATCACATCAAAAATGCTGCCAGGGCATTTCAGAGAGAAGAAATTCCAGCATGGAGCCTTGTGCAAAGGCAGAGTCCCTTCCCTGTGCACAGGAGGCCAGTGGCACTCAGCACCTCTATTGATGGCAGGAACTGTGGTACAGTAAAGAAAATGAGACCCTTGCTGGCTGGGTGATCATACAGCCAAAAACCAGAGAGAGAGAGGATATGGGAACATACAGATATGGGAATCCATAGGTTTTAATTATAGAAATATTTATTCCGAAGTTAATGACTTATTTTAATTTTTTTAATTAGGTAATATTGGAGACATGATGCCTATGATTTATGAGATAGAAGAATTATCCTGGAGGGAATATAAAACTTTTTTCTTATTCCGATGTTCATATTCTCTGTCAATACATTTTGGGCTACTCATGCAGCATTTCATGTTGTTTACTTGCAACTACATTTGTTAAAGGCCAGGAAAAAATCATGGCAAAGGTAACTTAACAATGTTAAACTCAGAGCAGATAATTCACAAGTATTAAAAGTTTAACAAAGCTCCTTTTGGATAGGAAAAATTTTTTTTGCAGAAAGATTAAATATGTCTTTGTGATGTACCAGGGGCAAAGAAATTTTAGAAATAATTCCTAGAGACAGCTTTGCATAAATATTTACCTGACCCTTTTTTTCCAGTGATAGATAGGTGCAGAAATGCTTTTGAAGCTGTGGAGCTTAAGACCATCTAAGGTCTATTCATACAAATGTTGGTCTGTAACTTCAAAGAAATCATCTGGATAAAGGTTAAGGGCAGAGAGACCATCCAAGGACAGGGAACAGCTGGATGGTGATGGCCATATCAGCACTGCCATTTCCCCCAGCCCTCTCAGGGGAATTGTTCAGATCTCAGGTTGCAGGGAAAGAGGATCTAAAGGAAGAGGGTTCAGAAACATCCAGCAGAAACAAAAAGCAGCACAGAGGAGACCACTCAGGGAAGAGTTTGACTTCAGTGATGTCTGCTAATGTGTGCATTGGACTGTGCTGTGCATTCCTTTAATTGTGTGGGTGTGGCAAAGAAAGCCTTTTTTTGTTGGTGGTGTTTTTTAAAATGTATCACTGACAGGTATTAAAGCTGCAGATTAATGTGGAGGTGTGCAGTTTCAGCAGCATTCAGATACCAGAGCTGCATCTGCTTTAGGAGATTTAGAGTCATATTAATGGCTGTCCCTGGGATCTAATGCTGGAAGGGATGCTGAGTGTGCCACCACCTGCCACAGAGAGCTGAAGTGGAGAAGAGAATGCTAGAGACTGTCTGAAAGCTGATGCAATTTCATTGGTTGCAACAATATTATTATCACCAATTAACTCAGGTCCAAAGAGAATTTGTGCAGCATTTTTAATGTATTCCTCTGCAGGTTTCTTCCCATACCAAGTACAGCAGTGTGAAAGAAACAGCATCATGTCCTTAGAACTTACCAGTAAAGAGAAAATGTTTACAACTTGTCTCTGAACAGCACTGCATGGATGATGGAGCACTTCTGAAAGAATATCTGTGAAGGAAATAAACCCATTAATTGAACAGAATTACTGCACACCAAAGCTACATGTTTGAGAGGTCTCTGCAGTATTCAAATAACTGTTGAACCATTTGGCACATCCCTAATAAAAACCTTTATCCATTAGCCCCATTGGTGCATGCTTAGGCAAATTAACTCTTTTATATGTAGATCCAAAGAAAATGGTGTGTTATAATTAAATGATTCTTTTGGGGGCAGTAAACCTCTCTTCAAACAGCTTGAATATTAGTGCAGTCGTTTTTCTTTCAGCCCTACTAATCACAGCAAATTTAGCTTGCACAGCCAGAGTCAGGGTGCATGTTACAGGACATTCTGGCAATGGCAATGAACAGATCCCACAAGAGCTGGTGTTTGGTTTGTAAGAGGATTTTTATCTGAAGTAAACGTAAATTTATCTGGATTCTTGCTGTTTGTGAAATTGTGTTGCTGTTTTAAGATGTCTGGCACTTGGGATATGTGCAGGTCAGAGCCCACCCCACAGAAGCCCATTATGTGACTGACTTTGGGTTTGAATGGGAGATCTAGAGGACAAATGGCAACTGGAGCCATCACATTTAAAAGCAGAATCCCCCCTCCTCCAAGTCACTCACACTGTTCTCCCCAGCTTCTAAATGGTTTGAAACTTATTTGACTTGGGTGACATTTTGAATGTTCCTTCTGGTGGGTGGAAAAGGCACCAGATACTGAATCATAATGGAGCAGACCCATAGTTACCTTCATGAATATTTAGGCCAGGATTTCCTGACATGGCTACCAATGGCTGGGATCTGATGCTTTGAACTGTACCTCATTTATTGGAAGTGCTGAATACCTGTTTTTCTGAAAACTGGGCTCTGTGGACACGACCTGTTCTGACTTTCAGTTGTAAAGCTAAATGCTCCACATTTCAATGCTGTAACCTCCTGAGACAACACAAAGCTGCTTTCAAGAAATGCGAGTGCATGTGTTAGACTTCAGATTTTTGTCTAGGATATTGAAGGCACTTTTATATTATCACCAAATTTAGTCTTGGATTTCCAGATGTCTACTGGATATCTACTGGAATTACAAGGATGAAAGATTTATTCATGCCTCTTTTTCTTTGCTGTTTTCTATATTTTCTACTGTCAGGCTTGTGGCTGTGCTCCTGCTGAGGGGGGCAGGGGATTGTTTTCAAACAGTTCCAGTGGAGTTGCTTGGTGGCTGCATCTAGCACAAGCCTCTGTTAACTACATCATTTTATTGGCAATGAGGATCAGTTTTTGGTTTGCATTGTTTGTTGGTTTTGGGAGTTTTTTTGGGTTTTGTTTTTTTTTGTTTTGTTTTGTTTTGTTTTGCTTTGTTTTTTTGAGGAAAAGAACTTAGAGACTGCAAACGTACTTGTTTGCCTTAAGGTCAGCTCTGCCTGCATCTTTATGCTCCTCTGGGGAATGGTGGACTCCCACCCACGCCACCCACTGTCATCAGCCAAGCATCACCTTCCCCTGGGATTTCTGAAGTACCTGGTACCTTGGAGCATTCAGATTTGTTTGAGAATAGTTCACTCTCTGATGCCTGAGGTCAGTAAGTTTGGATGTCTTCGAAGTAGAATCACTAAAATAGGACTTGTGATAGTATGGAATTGTAAGTAGGATTAGCAACAAGATGCGATTCAAATGTTATGGACACTGCAGGTTTGAATTGCAATAAGCAAAGCAGAATTTTTTTTCAGCTTGTGTGCTGCAGGATATAAAAGGACATGCAGTTTATCTCACAGGACCATGAGCTGCCTGCAGTTTGCACATGCAGCTTACATTGGTGGGAGTCCCAGTGTGTTCTGAGGACTCAGTCCAAACCTGACAAATATCATCAGGGGAAGTGTTCAAATATGAGCCATCCGATTTGTTTGCTGTTCTAAAATGAAAATTAGCACACTTAAAATGGCTACATTCGGCATGCACATGGATCTCTCAGGCCTCACCACCTTCACAGGGAAGAATTTCTACAAAATATCTAATCTAAACCTGTCCTCTCTCAGTTTGAAGCCATTTCCCTTTGTCCTGTCACTACATGTCCTTGTCAAAAGTTTCTCTCTGGCTCTCTTGTATCCCCCTTTGGGTATTGGAATGTGCTGTAAGCTTCTCCCAGAGCCTTCTCCTCTCCAGGTGAACAACCCCAACTCTCCACAGCAGAGATGTCTCAGCCCTCAGAGCAGCTGATGTTTCATTTACATTTTGCCACCACAGAATGTTTTCAGGTTTTTATTCCCACCTGAGAAGGATAATGTTGCCTTTGCTCCTGGTCAGGCACTGATTAACACTGTGCACTGGTTATTTTCCCTCTGACTAGGCTTTCCTAAGGTGGTAAGAGAGACAAAATTTCCAAGAAAACATCTCTCCTTCCTTCTTTCAAGTAAACAAGTCCTTTCTCACTGATTCTACGAGATGAAAATTTATCCATGACGAATTTGGAGGAGTTTAGAAATGTCAGAAACATTATTCTTATTCCATAACTGATTTGTTTCCATGCTCAGTGTTTGTGGGGGGTCACCAGTTCACATCCAGAGATGTAATTCAGAGCAGTTTCCTCAGCTCTCAGCGTCGGGGCTGTTTAACCTTGAGGCTGCTCGTGCTGTATCAGTGGTGATGCCTCATGTGCAAATGTGCTGCTTTGTAATGCAGAGATCGTCCCCCCCGTGTCCTACCTTGCAGACTGCATTAGGTTTTCCAGAAGGTGAAGCATTATTTTCCACCTCTCTCCTGGGATGTATTGCAAGCCTGCTGAATTCTGTAAAGACTTGGTATTTAGTTTGCTCACCAGACCCCAGCTATTATCAGATACCAGAGGAAATACATAATGCAGCACACACAAAAAAAGTGATGTTTCAGCATTATGTAAAAAATCGCTGTTGTTCCACTTATTTGAGATGTTCTTTGAATGCCAGAAAAGGTCTTTTGGCATCTTAAGTAAGTCTTATTCATTTCCATATCCAGAAATGCTTCCTGGTAGTGGGTGTACCAGTTGCTGTCAGGAATCACAGGTGCCAGATTGTAGGGTCACAGGTCTGACTTGAGAATGAGCAATTTCAAACCCAAAGGAGTCTAGAAACATTTGGGATATTCAGAAGCAGAAAATGCTTTTTTTTTTTCCCCTTTTCTCATCTCACCAAAGAAACAGTGGCCACATTCACATATCTCAGGTTCAGGCAGTGACCAGGTTTTATCACTTCACATTGCTCCAGCTGGTGACAATGAGCCTCAGCAGTTTTAATGTTCTCAGAGTGACTTGCTATTTTACCTGAAAAGCAAGAAGCAGCTCTTGTTAATCTGGCTGGAAATTTTCTGAAGACTATTCAAAGAGAAGGTTCATTGAAACTGAAGCATGTGGAAACCCACTGAACCTTTGACAAATTTCTCATGTAAGTAGGTTTAAGGGTCCTTGAAGCTATTACATTCCCTGCCATGTACTTCCCAGCTCTCTGGTTTCCTTGTTCCTCTGACGCTTGCTGGGGGAGTAATTGTTGCACTGGTGGGGAAGGAGGGACTGAACTCTTAAAAAAAACTTTTCTACAGTTCATAAAAGTTGGAAGTGTTTCAAAACCTGCCTTCACCTTGATGTCCCCAAAATTTTGCATCACATCTATTTTAAATGTGAAATTTTCTATACGGGTGGCCCAACTTTATTTTGGCACAACTTTAACTCTCTGCACTAATTACAAAGCCACTTTCTTGACTTCCTATATACTTTTTACTTATATGCATTTTCCAGGGTAATTAAACTGTTTAAGTAATTCAGCTGATCCTGTACATAGTCTCATTTACAATGTAATTAGGACCACTGCAAGAAGAGTGCAAGCAATTAGTGATTTAATCCTCGTGAAGAATGCTTTGAGTTTCAGGTTTGGCTTTTTGTACTTTTAATCCTTCCACACCTCCCTCTCTAAGAATGATGGTAAAGGAATACAGAATGTGTTTAAGATTATCTCAAGGAGAAAATTCCAGTTTGGGAGCATAATTGCTTTATATTTGCATGGGCTGCAAATAAAATATTTTTTTCTCTACACTGAGCAGTGTCAGCTTGTCTTTCAACAGGTACTTGGGATTCCTGGCTTCCTCTTCTGACTTAGACATTGATTCACTGTCTGGCCTTAGGTCATCTATTATCACACTTTCAAATTCATGAGCCTGTAGCTACGTTCAGATACTAAAATAAGTGACTTAAGGACTGTCAAAAAGCAAGTAATTTATGGAGTTATGCAACAGAGCACAGCCCCAGCTCTGGAAAAGCTAAGGATATTTAATGTTATACTGATTTGTGCTGTTCACTTAAACATTTACATAACAATTCATAGGTAGGGGGACTGGGGATCTAATTTGAAGCATCAAATTTTTAATGTCATGTCACTTTTCCTTCATGTGAAATATTTTCTCTTAAGCCATGTTTCTGATTCCATAATTATTTTTTTTCCATATTAGCCCAATAACCAGCAATTGCAATGTCTGTTGAGTATGTGTGAGTAGAGAAAAGCTGATTACTTAATGAAGTGATGCTATGAAAGCTGTTTGTAAGAAAAGGGAAACAACAGCTTATAAAAGATTCTTCAATGAAAAATGCGCAAACACTGAGGTTGCACTTATTTCTCTTTAATGAATAACCTTTTTAAAGAATACACCTGTATTAAATTTCCTTCTGCACAGATCCCTTGCTTGGATACTAACAAAAAGCAATTAATGAGAAGTCAAAAATTCTCCTGCTAAGAAAATACCCCAGTGCACACATTTCTGAGATTCCCATAGCAGGGAAGAAGAATTAGAATATGTATACATTTATATCCATAGAGATGGCTTGCAAGTGACTTTAGTTTTATCCTGAAGGTAAATAAGTGCTGTGGAGCAAAGGTGCTGGTGTAGACAGGCAGGGTAAGTTTCTGAAGCAAGTCCTTCTGGGATGGAAATAATGATCATTCCTGTGTGAACAACTTCCACCTCTTATGTACCCATTAGAGTACAAGCACCTTGGACTGCAAATTACACACATGCCCTGCTGTAGCTGACATTCCCTTTGCTCCCTGGCTTCATTTTCAAGAATAGCTCAGACTTCTCCCAGCTTCAGTAAAAATTAATTTATACCTTAAAATGATTAGAAATTTTCCTTAAAAATGCCTGACTGTGTTTTGTGAAATAGGTTAAATACACTTTCCTGGTTCCTGCATATTTAAATTTGTGACCCTTTCATTTAAATTGCTTGTGATGTTTAATAATCAAATCAAGATCTACTTCCAACTCTAATTAAAGCTCAGTGGAAATGCAGAAGGGTAATGGACATAGGACAGGCAATCATATGAAAATTCAAGAAGTAGTGTTTTACAGAAAATGCTCATGACAAATTTTTATTTCCAGAAGGCAGACACAATTTTTTCTACTGCATCAGTTATCAATATTTTTAATAATGAGGTGCAGAATAAATAACCACTAAATGAAGAAAGTTGTATTTTTGTTCCTTGATAAGGGGCTTCAATGTTTCTTTATTTACTGTAAGAAAGAGTTGTATCTTTATTTTCAATTACTCTAGTAGAGCTTATTTACATTCTTGAGTATGAGTAAATTTTACAACTCCCTATATTACATTTTTGCCATTTTGCATCATCTTAGCTCCAGCTCCTGTCAACAAAATCCTCTTAGGTTGGATTCAAACTCATGTTATGTCTTTGTGCATTTGGCCAGCCCAGCCTGGCTGGAATCCATCTGGCTTTATGTGGTTTGTGCCATTCCCAATAGCTGGGTGTCAGGCCCCTCTAGCTTTTCATAATGTGCTTTTCTGGCAGTTCTAGATGGTTCTGAATCCTGGGTTTTCTGCTTCTTGTGCCCTTGGATTATTACCCATACATCTTTCTCTTCATTTCCTTTTTTTTCCTTTTTTTTTTTACCCCCCTTTCCTCCTAATTTTTCCCTGACTGTGTGATTACAGTAACAACATGGTGAAACACAGTAGGATGGATTTGCTGCTGGTGTGGTTTCAAAAAGTTCTGTTATTTGTGAATTTGGTTTTTGCAGTAACAAAGAAAACAAACAAAACCCTGACTTATTGCCTGTAAGTCACGTGTGGAGTCTTTTTTGGTGTATACAAATAATAGCAAGATGCAAGTAAGATTTCAGGGGCAATTTGATTCTTCCCAGTTAGGAGGTTTTCCAACAAATTAGGCCAGAATCTCTCTATGCTGCTGAAGATTTTAGGTGTTGGTAGTGTTTTTTGTTTTGAGCATTTTTTTGGTTGGTTGGTTTGGTTTTTGTGTGGTGTTTGTTTTTTTGCTGTTGTTGTAACAGGCCCTATTCATCAATATGGTTCCAAAGAAAATGATTGTATTTTACTGGAGAATGGGACAAATAGTGACAAAATCTACCCATTTCTTAAGGAATGTAAAGCAGATATTCCTGTGAAAAGAAACATATTTCTCAGCTATTAAACACTACATGATTTAAAAAACAAACAAACAAACAAAAACCCCTAAAAACCAATACATTCTTAATTAATAAAATAAAATGTATACGTTCAAGTTAATGCAAAGTTCATTCCTGAAACAGTTTGATGAGTCTTATTTAACCCAGTTTTAGTAACTGCATTTCTTGTCAAACCAGTCAAGGAGGATCTGACAGTTATTAAAATGTGAAAGTTGTGTTAAAATAAGCAGGAGGAATTAACGTGAAGTGCATGTATTTGCAGTTCTGATTGACTTCCTCTCGCTGAAGTTAGTTCACCAGGAATTTTGTTGTAATTCAAGGACTGATGCTTTCAATTTGTCTCATGTTGCAGAAAAGTTGTATTCAGGAGATGGAAGGGCTCTGGTGAATGCAGCACTTAGATTTTCCTGCTATCCAATAAAAGTGGAATGACACTGTGTGAATCTGGGAGCTCTCGTAATCTGCGAGAAGTCAGGAGAAATTGTATTGCAGTAATTGACTTCAGTAGGATTGAGACTTCCTCTAACAATTCCATGGGGCTTTCAGTATTTTTGCAGTCTATTTTAAGGCATGTGCACACTGGTGGAAGTAGTGCTTCTAATCAAAATGGGCTATATTTTATTCAGACCTTGGAGACCAAGTAGGTAGAGCTAATTGGCTTATAACTGACCTGCTTAAAGGATGTCAAAATTGGCTGTTGGCTGTTCCTTTATAACATTAGTTTGATTGACTAAGAGTCTGGCAGCAAGATATGAAATATTATGAATCCAATTCATTAAAATTGTCCCCATTTTAGATCATTACATATTTTCAGAACAAATGGAACATACTTGCTGTATGAAAGAAATATGGGTCTGTAAATTACTTAACCCATCAGCCACCTCCTTCTGCTCCTGTTCCTCTCCCCAGAATAAAAAACTCCAGTTGATCACATGAAAATAAGAGAAGAGCAGTGGGGCATACTCGTGGTGCTATGCAAAATAAGTGCCTTTAAAGAAAAATAAAGAGGAATATTCTGGGCTTGATTTACTTCCAAGTTATTTGGTTGCCTGTCATGCAGGGACTCAGCTCAAGAGCAATGTGTGTTCAATGCTATCATTACTTGAGAATTCTGCCTCCCTCTCATTGGGGAAGATTTTGTTTGTTTGGAGAATAGTTTCATTTCACCTTTTTAAAAATCTATCTTAAATCTATTTATAATCTGTTTTAAAAGGTGATTTAAAATAATTTAAATCACCTTTTACTCTGCTAGGTGCAGAGCTGCCCTTCTTCAGGTGGCTGATCTCATCCCACTGTTGGTAGGATCCAGTTCTGAATGTGGCATCACCAGGGGAGGGTGAGATGGAAGGTGCCTGTGCTGTTTGCAGGCTGGAGGAGCTCTGGCATGGAAGAGGAGGGGGAATTGGGAAGTTGCAGTGTCTTGCATGGACATGTTTTGCACATTTGTATTTCACACCCACTCTAACACCCTGCTATCAGCATAAAGGCAGGACCTACAGGATTATTTTAGTTATAAAGGTTGGTGCTGAAGGTTGGTGCTTGGGTATTACCCTCCTTGGTGGGGAGGGTAACCCTCTTGCAAAGTGCTCCTCTGAGTGCAGGAGGGGTTGGGGTTCTGCTCATCATTCATCCTTCAGGTGGTGATTATGCTGGAAATCAGCTCATGGAAGTTTGCTTTGGGCCACATTCCAGCTGCTGCATTTTCCAATGTCCTTGGCTTTCTCCTCTGCTCAGGCCCTTGGCTCCATCCTTTCCAGACAGGTTCACTCAGCTCTGCTGAAAAGCAGCCACAGCCCCTGTTTGCTCCTGGCTGGTTTGGGCACTGCTGCTGTGTTACACCCTGTTTCATAAGGGTATTCTTTTGTGTGTACACAGGTAATATTGATACCTTTTACATTCACCAGCTCCCATGAAGGGCAATTTACAGCACATCTAGCCATGGGGTTGTCTCAAAGAGCAGGCTGTGTCCTTTGCAAGGTGTTCCACATGAGCCTTCTGCCCCAGAGCTCTGGCTACACGACCTGCAACCCCTCCAGCTGTGACAGAAACGCTGCAGCAGAAGGGATGATCTGCTTCCCACCTTCCATGGCATGGCCTGGGTGCCTCCACACACCCTGTGCTGGGCACTGCCCCTGCTGAGCTTTCCAAAGCCAAAGGCAGTCTGTGCTCTCTTCATCTCCTCCCCTGCTCAGGGAAGCTGCAGCCATGCTGGTGATGAGCAGGGTGTGTGCCACAGTGACTTTAGGAGGTGAAGGTGCAGCAATCTGTCCTTCAGCCCAAAGGCTTCTGGATTTTTCCTGCAGAATTATGGTACAGACAGAGCTGACATTGCATTAGGGCACATCTGTTTGCTGCCTAAATCTGTTACACACAGCACATACGATTTATGGTGGTGCTATTCCATGTGAATGTGAGTTATGCACCTTATCCAAGCCTTTGGAGCTGTTCATTAATATAGATTGTTGTTTGTTCGTTTTGGCAAAGCTCAGAAAATCCTACAGGGGCCAAAAGCAACTGAAATCCTCATTACCTCTAACAGCAAATGATGCATTCATCATCTTTAAGCCGAAAAGCACAGTCCCTTTTTCTTTCTTTATGCACGTAATAGCTTTTTCAGGTTCTGAATTTGGGAACAGAAGGTTCAACAAAATGAGAACCAGTCTTCTGAAAGAGGCAACATGCTAGGGAGGATTTGCCTTTCGTGCTTTGGCTTTATTGTTTTTTTGCTAATGTTAGGTTGTTGGGGTAATCACAAGTTTCAGAGATGCTGCTGGATGTTTATGTTCATCTCTGGGCTCCTTAGCAGATTCTTTGACAGTTGGTAAATTGAGGGTATCATTCTTTCTTTGCAATGTGCCTCTCCCACAGCAGTTATCCCTGGCATAAAGTAAGATCTCAGTCATGCTCCATTCCCATCCTTCACGTTTCAAATCTCTCTTGATACCTAGAGAAGTCTGGCACCCACCGCAAGAGCTTTGTAAATATTATGAGGAAAAAATAACACAACTAAAACAAGGATGTCTCTTGACATTACCTGTGGTAATGTCCACAAGCTTGGTGCTTGTTCTCCACTTTCTGAGTTGAAAGGTTTTCCTAGTTGATCTTTTCTGCTGGGACTGGGTAAATTTTAAAACAAAGCCACAGCAGCCAGCATGAAGTAGTGTTTGTTTTAAAGAAGAAATTCTCTCCTGTTCTTCTTCACAGTGCAGTTGGGACTTGCTTTTCCCTTGACTTTGGCTTGGAGGTAATGTTTGCACTGAGCCTTGCAGCCAGGCTCTGGGGGACAAGGGAAGAGGCTTTGATAGAAGGTGATGAGCATTTCAGACTGCACACTCCAGTGCCTAAATCAGTTACAGCTATAAAAGCAACATAGTTCACTAGAGCAACATACTGTTGTAAGGACATTCTCAGTTCTGTCTAGCACGTTCTTTAGGAAAGCTGAACCACACTGTCTCCCTGGATTTCATCCAGCCTCTCCAGTGCTTTGTTTTCCTGCTGAAAATTTACATTCTTTTTTGTCATCTAGTCCAGTAAATGCTGCCTTTTTTACATTAACAACAGTTGGGCACTACTGGATAGATGATAGAAAGGGCAGTGATTTGCCTCCAGTCTTCCTTCTGTCCATCTGAAGTAATAATGGTGTACAGCTGCTTCCCTCCATGTCAAATTTATGTTGTTTTCCACAATTCACACAGACTGAGCACCAAAAATCAGATAAATTCATCTGTTTAAATTTTATGCTTCCTTGCACGATTATTACTGATTTGAGGCCTTGATATTAATCATTATTTCACAGTATTTCTCTAGTCCCTGTCTACCACTTCCCCCTTCAGATTTTGCTGAAAGCTCATTTAGTTTTTTCTTACCACCTTTTCTCCAGCACCCTGTACATCCTACCTTAACTGGATTGTCCTCTTTTCTTCTGTATTATGTATTTATGGTTGGAATATGTCCTTTGCTGCACATTAAATCCTTTGGTGCTCCCAAGCCAGCCTTAGCTGTGTGGATTTAATGAGGGTTACGTGGTGGTTGGTGTCGTAAGTTATCTTAGCCTGATTTTTCAGCTGACTGCTGTTGGAATAGTTTATCATTTTCCTGGTGTGATGAGGTGGATGAGGGTGCCCCAAAAGCTGCTCCTCAGAGCAGGGATTTCCTTCTCTGAAGGCTGTGGCTCATCTGGTGCAGGGCTGCAGCTGCCTCTCTCCAGGTCTGGGACATTTGTAGTGGGAACCACTGTCAGAGAAAGGTTTATGTCTCCTGAGCACCTCTGGGATGCAGGAGGGACATGAATGAAACTAGAAGCATCTTTTAGAGCTGGAAGCAGTCTATCCCTTTTACAGACTAAAGAGAGGTTATGAACAGGGAGGATTGTGATCCTGGCAGTTCCTGCACGGCTCTTTCAGGGCAGGGTGTGAGCAGCATTGATTTCCTACTCCTGTGGAGTGGTTGCCTCTCCTCAGGAGGAGCTGAGGTTCTTCTGCAGTTATGGAAATTGTTCCTACATGCAAACTGTGGAGGAAGATCAGAACTGAAATTCGAAATTTTATTAATCATCAGGTAATCAAACCTAAATTGGAAAATCCAAAAGTGTAGTCGGGCGTTGCAAGAATCTAATTACACATCTTCTCACAGCGTGGAATAAAATCCCCAGAGGATAATTGAACCTTTTTTTTCTTTACCTGTATGTGTCCTTAAATTCAACTAAACTGGCAACACATCAAAACAAGTCCTTTCAGGTATTCTACTTGAGTCCTTGGCTGTCCCTTGTAAAACACACCCCACTGCTGGGGCACAGATAATTACCAATGTGCTCTGTGACTCCTCGTGCACATCTTGAAGGTAATTCAGGAGACCTCTGTGGGATAATGAGGTACAGGATCTCAGCTTCAGCCAGCCCATTGTCAGAATAGCATCTCTTGTTAGTAACTGGTGGTAAGAGATGACATGAGGCACTGAACAGCTTTCTTCTGACTGTTTTCAGGTGTAACAACTATCTACAGCTCCCAGATTTATAGGGCAGCTGTGATCAGATAAGTTACAACAAAAAGTTCTGTCCTTTCACTTATGTTTTCCTTCAATGTCCTCAATGTATCATGAGAGGCTGTAGTTAGAGTGATACAGCGTTTTTAAGCTTTGTTTATGCTCAGTCATGATATGGGACACAGTATTGGTTTATGACATTACAATATTTCTAGGCAGGTCTGAATGTGGAGCAGATGAAATATTGGACAAAAACTCTGGTGCAATCTGGGTGATTACAATGCAGATACTGAGCTCATGTGAAAACTGGCTGGGTGCTGTGTGCCTTTTTTTGGGGTGCAAATGATGGAATGAGACTTCAGGTTTTTGGAGAAAATAATTTTTATCTGAGATATCGTTCATAGATGTGCTATGATTGCATAAAGGGATTGTTGCTCCCTGGGAACTTGTGGTTGTAATCAGTTTTAGTAAAAAGTGTGCAGAATGTCCCTGAAAAGTGCTGTGGAGTGGAGTCCAGGGTCTGTTCCTCACCCTGCCATGGACCTGCCCTGTGAGCACACACAAAATGGTTCAGCTCACTGTGACCCAGGACCACCCCCTGCCTGACAAAGGTACGAGCACCCACCATCCCAGGGAAGTGTTTTGGGACCTCTCATGCCATCACAGGTTGTCAAAAGATCCCTAAAGATCTGATCTTTCAGACAATATTGAATTAATTTCAGTGGTGTTTTAAAGCCTGTTTTCACTGTTTATCAAACCATGCTTTGCACTGCTGTTCCTTTTTCATGTGTTTCCCTTTGTCATCTGACAGGAGGGATATGTGGGGTACAGTTTTATCTGGCACATGGTTCTCTGTCTATTGAACTAAGCAACCAAGAGAGGAGATAAATAGGCATTTAAAGAGATTCTTGGAATTTTCTAAAGACAATATATTGGTCAGGGCTTATTTTTGTGATTTCTGGTTTAGTACATAATATTCTTTGGTCCTGTGCCCACTCTCCCTTTCCTCTCAGTCTTCTGCATGCCTCTCCTGAAAGCAAAGTTGTTTTCAAAGCTGTTAGGATAGCACAAGCTGTCCTTTGTGAATACATGGTGCCTGTTATTCAATCCCTACATGAAGAATTTGGGGTTTTCCCCTCTGCTTTTCTGTGCCCTTATTCAAGTGAGATTTGGATACTTAGGTCTTCCCACAGCCTATGGGATGATATTTTGTTTGCTCAGGATGATTTTATTGTTTGGTTGTGTTTTCTCTTCCCTCTTGCTCTACTGAAAGCATTTGCTTGGAAAGTTGCCTTCAGTTTAGTGGCAGCTGCAAGTGGCACTGCTCTCTGCCCTCAGTGCTGATCCCAGCCCCACTGGGGAAATGTGGATGCTGAATGGCTTCATCTCTGTCAGGCTGAAAGGCTGGTTCATTTAAGTGCAAATTTCTTCCTGAGCAACCTGACCTCAGCTTACCTGGAGCTGTAATATGAACTTTTGCAAATAAATGTGTATAACTTTTAATAAATCAAAGCACTTCTAAGCCAAAAAAAACCAAACCCAGGGATTCACAGATTTATTTATTTTTTAAGACAGTTTGTTCATTTTACTCTCTACTGAAATTATCTGCAACATCTCAAGGTGATTCTTTTTAGTAGAAGTGGGGACATCAAGAGAACACCTGCACTGCTTTTTTCTGCTTTTCCTTTCAGGATGGTGACTTGTCTCTTTTCATGTCAGTGAGCCAAACTTTTTTCTAGACAAAATGAAACCCCAAGGTCAATTGAATCATTTTGGTATCAAACATCAGGCACAGAAGTGCAAAGGCTGATTTCTGGAATCCATTTGGCATTATGAGAATTTTTCACTGAAGTATTCAGTCTGTGTGTTGTGGGCACAGAGGTTTTGATGGACTCAAGTGACAGATGCCCTTCTAAAATAGTCTGGTGGGACAACCCTGCTCAGCATGAGCCACTAGAATTTCATAAATTGTCCTTTTATCAACCAACATCATTTTTAATTGAGCTAGAAAAGAGGTTTTTTCAAGGCATCAAATGATGATGCATCCCTGTATGCCCAATTTAATTATCAGTTATCCACACAAAACATGTATTCTTCACATCTAAACATAAAAGTTGGATGTTTTCAAAATGTGAGTATTATTCTGCCTTTGCCTTTAAAAGAACTCTTTATGGTCAGGAACCCCACCCACCCACTTCTCACTTTTGTTTTTTATATGAAACTGCAGAAGAAATTTTCTTAATATTCCAATTTTTTAGAAAAAATTGTACAGTGCAGGTATGGTGCTACAGGAATAATATCTGCATCTTGAAGTATAGAATGTTTCTTTGTGTTTCCATTCCTACACCATGCTTATATTTCCATTTTCATCTCTCAAGAACAATCCATTTTACAGGCACTCCAGTAGCTTGAAGCATTTTGAAGAAAAGAATGGTTATAAAATTGCTGGTGGAAAATTCTAATGCAGTTATAGTTCCTTCACTACTGAAGCCAGAGCACCATTTCAGAGGGATTTTGAAGGAATGTTGTGTTGTTTCAGTGGCTGGATGTAGGACAGTGGTGTGGATAAATCATCCCTCCAGTGCTGGGTAAGGTTTGGCAAGAGCAGGGACTGACAGTCCTGGAGGCAAAGATTTTCTCAGGAGAAGGTGGGGAAGAGCAGAGCCCCCACAAATCTCCTGTCCTGACACGAGAGAGGCAGAAGCAGGCAGAGCTGTGGGACATCCTCTGGTTCAGTTTGCACTGCCCATCTTGGTGGCAGCAAGCTTTGTTTTAAGGATCTGTCCCACTAATTTCAGGGTCAGATTGAGGTGGATGTGTGAAATTGCTTCAGCTCAGTGTCTACAATAAGAACATTCAGCTTTCTTTTTTTCCTTTTGATTCTGTTAACTATTTATTGAGAATTCATCTCATTTGATAGTTACTGTGAGCTGAAAACACCAATAGGGATATTTTATTCCTATACAGGTGTTATCTCTGCTTTGCTTTGCCTCACCTTTAAAATACATATAATTAGATTTGAAAAGAGAATCTTTAATTCTTAAACTTATTGAAAAGAAAATAGCATTTTGCTGTACTTCATAGAATAGTAGCACCAATTAAATTCTTCAAGATAATGGTGTTCTGAACTTGCATCTATTTTTGGAACATTAATTATATTCTGCAATGCTTCCTGTGAAAAATCAGAGACAGATACAAGCATTCGTATATGTTAATTAAATCTGAGTTAATATTTTTGGTCAGAGCTCTGCAGTACATACATAGATGTGTTTGCTGGTTAATATTTTTTGTATTTTTATCCTGATTATATTTTCCTATTAATTAAATGGCACGTATTGATTTTTTTTGTACTTACTAGAAAGGCTTGATTCAATCAGGTCAAAGTTCATTTCTGTCCAGGTTATCCAAGATCAAACTGTGCTTTACACAGAGCAGGAAAAACATGTGGTGGCAAGAAAGACTCTTTTTCAGAAATCTTAAACTGCAGGTCTTGTTGGTTGTTTTTCTGCAATTTTTCATGATTTTATTCTATGATTTATTTTATTCTGTGCTGGTTTGTTTGGTTTTTAAGTCAAATCACTCAAACTCTGTTTTCATCCCAAACTAAATACGCAGTGAGACTGGCCTTTTTAATCTTAACTGCTGCTGAAATTCTTCATCTCCATTTCTTTCTGTAAACTTAATTCACCAGTAGGTTTCCTTTTGCAGCACTTGCACCAAGTAAGTTCATGAGGTTTTATATTTGTGCTCTTCATTTCCATTTTTATAAGGACATCATGGAAACTATAGTGTCAGCCAGGCAGCTGAGCATATAGATGAGACTGTGAGCATGAAATATTCATGCTACATCTCCCTGAAAGCCTTGCATTGAAGTAGAAGGACTTGTTTTCTTTCCCTTTCCCTCATCCCCCATTATTTTACACTGAAAAATTGGCATTACATAAAAAAAAAGTGGGTCAGGAAGACACAGGACATGTGAGTCTTCCTGTTCTTCTGCAGGGCATCACTTCCAGCAGAAAAGGGAAGAGAAACTCCTGAAAATCTCTTTGCCCAGTCCCAAGCCCTGCCCTCTGGATCAGGAGAGGCAGCTCAGTGGTACTTGTTGCTCTTCACCTGCTCATTTAATATTCTCTGTGTTTTCAGACTGAAATCTATTTTTAATTTGTCTTGAAGTGATTTGCTGCAGAAAAAAATTACAATTCTGCGTTCTTGTGATAGTCAGCCCTTTCAGTCTGAAATTCTCATGAGAATTTCAACTTTTAGGAAACTGTTCTGCCAGGTAATATTGAAGGGTTTTTTCAGGGATACATTTATTAACATTTAAAAAAGTAAATCAGCATTGAACCCAAAGATATTCCATTTAGAAATTGTAATAATGGAAATATGTGTCTTCATTCTCCTGATATTCTTTAAAAATCAGTGTTCTTGGTGGCTAAATTGTCAATGTGTGCTAGAACTTTTTTTTTTCATTTAGAAGTGAAATAGTTGAAATTTTTTTACCAGGTTTATTTATTTTTTTATGGATTCTTGAGAGCATATTCTGGAATTATAACCCTAATGTGCTTATTACATATTTGAGACAATGACTGGAAATATTTTTATTTATAACATAAATTCATTCATATTTCCATTGCTTGTGAAAAATCCCACTGTTTTCTGAGAATCTGAGTAATATGTTGCCTGAGAGACCTCCAGCTCTAACTACTGTAGGACACTAAACTTTTTTAAGCTGTTCTTCCAAATAAGCAAACCAGGTTTTCTTTTACAGGTACTGTGCAGAATAAAAATAGTGAACAAATATAATTATCTAATTTATATCATTAAGTAATTGGGTTAAAAGGAGGTTCCATTATTGACCGTTTTGGTGGAATTTGAAAATTAACTTGAATTTTCTTGTGACTTATTTGTCCTTTTTCCTCTTGTGTTTGTTAGAAGCTGTCAGTCATTATTTATGAATGCACTGAAGAGTGCCACTGAGTTACACAACTTCTTACTGGAATTAGTGAAGAATTTTCCATTATCTGTTCTTCACTGAAAGACTTGGGAATTTAAATTGGTTCTGTCTGATTTCTAAGAGGCAAACTCATCCTAAGATTAAGAGGAATCATTTTTTTCACGTTTAAAAGCTGTTCCATGGGAGTTTCAGGTGAAGTGCTGCTGCTTTCCTTGTCTCCCTGAGCTGGGGAACGTGTTCCACGCTGCATTTTTGGGTTTTCTGGGAGGAAAGGTGCTCCCACTGCCAGGGATGGGTGTCTGCACAAACACCCAGTGTGGTGACACAGGGGGCACAAGGAGTCCTGTAAAGATGAGCAGAGGCATTGGTGCATCAGGGTGTGAGATGTGCAAAAACTTCTGCTTTTCTGGCATTTGCTGATGGCTCAAGATTTATAAAAGAGATAAAATTTATAAAGGAGATCAGCTTTCTACAAGTTCTACCATAATATTCCTGTTCTGTTCTGCTGTATGCCTTTTTGACATTTGTCTGCAAGAAGAGAATTTCTCTTCAACTGTTGGTTATTACTAATAATACTATTTTGAAAGTCTGCTTTACTCCTATAAAGGCAGACCTATGTTAGTTGTCTCATGCTGTGGTCCTAAAGCTAATTTGTCAGAGCTCACAGGCTGTTTGAAGCTTATTGAGTCCTGCATAGTTTTTGCACAGTCACATTTGAAATGATCTGTCGAATAATCAAATATTGCTCACATTAGACCTCAGCAAAGCAGAGGAGAACAATCTGTACAAACTGTGCCATTGCTGATTGCCATCCCCTCACCTCCAAATAATAAATAATTTACAGCTATCACATGCTCCTTCCACAGCTGAGTATGCAGGCAAAAAAAGCAACTATCTCCATTTCATCATTAGCTTAATCAAGGCAGTGTATCAGTAACCTGCAGTGAAACTGATTGCTGAAGAGCAGGAGGAGCTGAGTTCTGAATCTTGGGCCTTTTGAATTGTAGTTAATTTTAACTAAAGTTCCTAAAAACTCTTCAGTTATTTTTCCTTTAGAAGTTATGCTATTTTGAAAAGGCTACCTGAGAAAACAATTAGTCACATTAGTGATTATGGCTGTTCTTGGATGATTTCATGAATAAATTCACATAAATAAAATGTGAACGATAATGAAGGATTATATTTTTTTTTGTTTGGCAGTTGTATGGATATTTGTGGTTTAGAGGCACAAAAGATGGAATAGCAGAAACTCTTCAGGAGTCTATAAAAATGTATTCATTGTCCAAGCAGCTTCAGAGTCATGATTTTATCTGAATTTTGCCTGTAAATACTTTTCTTCTATATGATGAAGATGGTGGGTAACTGCACTCTTCTCTTGGAATTACCACCTTTCTCTTTCTTCTACAATAATTTTCCCATCTTTTTCAAGACACCCAGTGGCCATTTTTGTTCCTCTGTCTATCTCCAGGCTTATTTTTTAATATTTTTTTTACTTTCCAGAGTTTCAAAGCCCTTGGGTTAAAAAAGATGAAGCAGGCAGATCTGAAATGCTCAAGTGAGTTCACAGCCTGTAAAAAGAGCATTGAAAATCAAAATTGTGAAAAAATTACAGAAAAGCACAATGCACAGGACCTGGAGGTTTAAAGAAGGCTTAAAAAGAGACTTTCAAAAACAAATTTTCCCTTTGAGAAATATTCCATCAAAATGTTTCAGCTTCTTTTATCTCCTGTGTCTTCTCTGAGTTATGTTTTAACACTGAAATAGTCCCTTGAGCATATATAAACCCAAAATGAGCAGGGAACTAACTAGAGATGCAGGATTCTATTTTGTTCTTTAGATGCTCTGGTTTTTTTCCCCACTGGGATGGATCTGCTGGATTTTTCTAGTTTAGGGATGCAGGTAATTCTGGAGAAATGGGTGGCAGCTTTTCTGTGACAGAGCTAATTCTTTGCACATGTTTTGATGCTTTTAGGCTTTTCTCAGCATCAAGTCACAACCATTTGCCTCATGTTTTATAAAGCCAATAGGATAAGATGTAAGAGTTCATCAAGATATTAACAGTATCATAGTGTCAAAATACTAAAGCATTTTGAGGGACTAGCTGCTAGGAATGACAATGAGCTTTAAAATGATGAAATAAAGTTACAGAAATGTGAAATATATTGACTCAAGATAAGCATGTTTTCAGGGGCATGAGAGCTAGACCAGTCAGGAGTAAATTCTGGGCTGCTTTACTTTTCCTAAGATCCCACTAGGCCAGATTCTGACCTAGATCAGATAAATATCAAATCAGAGTAGAGCAGGAGAAATGAACCAGTTTATAGCCATTGAAAGAGAGATAAGAATCAAAGAGGTTGATGTCACTGTAGCTGCAACTGAAACAACTCATTTCAGACTAAATAAAACATTAAAACCTTCATTCTCCTCTCTATTACATGGAATGCTCCAATTATGAGTTTGAGCATCCCCAGGTGTTTTTCAGGGCAGAAGTTTGTTTGGAAAAGGGTCCACTGAGGATTCTGTGCTAGGTTATCTAACAAAGAATAATTTAAAATGAGTCAGTGTCTCATATGCATTGCTGAACCTGCTGCTGTATTTGGTGAGGTGTGAACAAAGACTGCCTTGATATAGATAATCTTGTTTAACAGTGTTAAAACCCTGAGAAAGGATTGCAGCTGGTGCAGGGACTGAGGGAGGCTGATGGTGTGAGGAGACCTGTGGGCACTGTTAATTACAGGGATGCTGTACCTGTGATGGAAGTCCTCAGTAGGAGAATTGGATCTGAGAGTTTCTGGGCCTTTACAGATGTTGTCAGGATTTTTGTGTTCACAGAAGTGATTTATGATTATTTTTATTGCTGGTTGGATTACAGGTAACGTGAAGGCCCTGCACATACATAGAAGCTTAGATTCAGGGATTTATTGTGGGGTGTCCAAATAATGTCTGGATAGACCTTGAATTCAGAGCTGGTCCTGAAAATAAGCCCAGGTAAGATTGTATTTATATATAAATAAAAGAAAAATGTGCCATTCTAAAACCACAAGAAAATATCTCTTATTTTCTCCTTTACTTAGGGAGGCTGTAAAAACAAAAAGGCAGTGGTAAAATGCCATGGTTGAAAAAGTGCTGAGGAGATGACTGAATGACCCTGATAAATCCCCTTTCCTAGTTGTTGGATAGAGGTTCCCTAAACACAATCTCCTTTAATGGGGTAGGAAGCACTGGATCCCTGAGCGTGTAGGAAATGGGAAATCACAATTATTTATTGGGTCAAACTGTTGATTTGCATTCAAATAGGGGTGAAAGAAACCCCATTGCTTTGTCTGCCTGGCTTACTGAAGGCTGAAGTTTTTATTTATGGAAGTTTCTAAAGCTCTCAGCATTGCTCCCATCAATCTGGGCAGCCGGGGTGTGTTGGCGAGGGCAGTTCTGGTGATCTCCTGCCCCTGCCAAGCTTATTTTGGGTACCACAAACCCCTCTGGCAGCACCTCTCACCACATCCATGGTCTCAGAGTGATCATCCAGATATTCTGTATGAACAAGTAGAAATTCTGGGCAGAAAACAGAGAAGAGGATCTCTTCACAGATTTACTTTTTTGTCAGGAGTAGCTCACACTCTCACGTGGCGTTTGAATTCCTGCTCACAGTTTTCTCAGAATTTCTCCACCAAAATGATGTGTATGTACTTTAATATTTCCAAAAGGAGACATCAGTGCACGAGGCAGTCAGAGGAGATGCGCAGGCAAATTTCCCTGGAGTGTAAATGAGAACTCGGGGCCAGGAGATGACTTTTGTTCTAGGGAGAGACTTGTTTTCGCAGCCTTTAAGCACAGCAGCCCTGGAGCTGACACAGCCTTGGTTCTGCAGTGGAGATCAGCTCTGGAAATTAAGCAAAGAATCCCTGAAAGTCACGTACCCAGACAATCCTCCCAATATCACACTCAGGTTTTGGAGTTTAAAGCCACGTTGCTCAGGAAGGTAGAATCAAAATGCTTTTCTGCAAAATTACATTGATTGATTCTCCACACTATGTTCTGATGAACTTCAGTAATTTTTTTTCACCTCAGCTGATCACTGATGAATCTAAAAACTGTGAAATTAAGTTTGTTTGAACCAGGAATTAAAAATTTCCAGCAATTAAAAACAAAGAAACGAACCCAAACAGCCACCAGCATTAGAAAGTGATTAAACATGACAACAACTGAGATGTTGAAATTAGTTGTCCCCGTTCCAAAGGGTTTGTAACTAGTATGATGTTTTTGAAGCTATTAAATGATAGTTAAGCTGTGTTATTATTTGTAAAGCAGCTACTTTTGTATCCTGAGCCCACTGAGTGAATGTTTTGCACAGCAGGAGACTGTAACATAGCAAGCCCAATCATTGTCATTTTACTGTACAAGAGGTAATTTCAGAAAATGACTCCTTAAATTATAAGATCCAAACAAAGTTAAGGCTCTCCAGCTGGGAATTTTTTTATTTTCTGTCATTTGAAAGCGCCTTTCTTCTAAATACTGTGAACCTTGGGCAGTTTCACTACTACTGGTCTAAATATAGTAAAGGAAATTTTAAAATTTACCTATTTAATAATCTTTCCCTTAATTAATGTAAGTATGATGAGGTGCCCATAGGGAGGGCACTGGGCACACAATGGATCTGATTCCCTCCTGAATTACTCTCCCCTCCAGAACAGCTGTGCTGCAATTGATAGCACTGCTGTGTATTTAAATAATGTGAAAAAGAAGGAGATGAGATAAATCTAACACTTTGGATAAAGAGTTTGCTACTGCTTATATACTTCTAGCAGTCTGGTCTTTAATCAGCACCCCCAGATATGCGGATGAAATCTGTTTTACTTCTGCTGCACAGCTTTTGGAGGGTTTCAGTGTACTACATACATTTCAGAAGCTTTTAGGGTGTGACCCATTATAACCTCCTCATTTTCCTATACAGTGTTTTGCAGTGTGTGCTCTTATAAAGAATATATTCATTTTTTGTGCAGTTTTCTGCAATACCATTGCATAGTTTTTTTTCTAAATGAATTGCAGATCCTTTTCATTTAGCTCCTAGTTCATTTAGACAATTTAATATATTTTTCCCCCTTTTATATACTGACTTTAACTTTCTCCCTTAGCAAAATGTCATCTCTATCTGGTTGAGCTTCCAGATTACAAAAAATTTGTTCAAAATACATGCTTAGCTCTGAGCTTCCAATATTTCCACTTCTGCTGGCATTTTTCCCCTCTCTGCAGTCGATGTCAATGCATTATAATTTTGATGTGATAGCATTTTACACCCACATTTCCGATTGCAGTGCCAAGTGCAAGGCAGCAGGAATTAGGCCTACAACACACTGGGAGTCTCATGACAGTCAGGAGCTGATGGAATTTGCATTCCACCCCATCCCTTTGCACAGGGCATTCCTTTCAGGTGCTGTTGGTGAGAGACAGGTCTGTCTTATTCCCAAGGGCAGCATCTCCAGACACCAGCTGGTGAACCTGACATGAAATCCAAGGAGGAATAGACAAATAATTTAGCCTGCTATTAAACTGCAAGGTTTCCCCTTTTTCCCTTCTTGGCTGGCACTTGGTTATCAGAGTTGTCTGGCAGTGATCACTGCTCTAACCAGTAGGTGTGTGTGACTCTGCCTGTTGTCATCAGCTCCCCAGCCATGGATCAGCTGAGGACTGACACCCCTGGCAAGTGACAGCTTTGGGAAAAGGCTGCATGCAGAACAGCTCAGCTGTGCCCAGGGAGCAGAGTGACAGAGAGGCAGGAGGGATCAAACAACTACTAGAGTTGCTGGAGGGGAGGGTTTAATGACAAGTTCCTGTGACATTTATGACCAGATCGATTATGAAGACTGAAAAAATCTATGGTGTATTTCCAGGGTATTACTGTAGAGCCATCTGATATAGGGGTTGCCATGGCAAGTACAGATTTTCTATTAACCAGCAAGGTGAGTGGTCTCATAAAACCCATGAAACTTGCTGGTGAATAAATTGCATATGGGAAGCAGCTCTATTGACCCCAATGGAAATTTAATATTTTCAAACAATGCTGTAAAGTCTTTTCCTTGGTTATTTTTTAAAAACAGTCTGGGGTACTGTCAAAACCAAATGCATCATTTCTGGTATTCCCCGTGTCTTGAATGACAGCCTAGACAGATTGGAAAATCAGCACTGAGCTAAAAATACTGGTGTGGAGGCAGCAGGGTAAGAAAGTAAGTTACTGAATATTGTTAAATAGGACTGTATCTGCAGCTTTGATACTTGGTAAGGTTAAAATCCTCATCATCACAGCCTGAGAACTAAAACAAATATATATGCACTGTTTAATACTTGATTATATAATTTATGACAAATGTTTCAGGAGCCCAGTAAGAACAGGAAAAAAGCATTATTGTTAATGCAAATGGGATAAACTAAGCAAAGGAAATCTCATCAAGCATTTTCCATATTTTGTTCCATCCCCCCAGTGCTGTATGCACACAGAAAAGAGTCCCCTTGCCTATGTGTTTTAACCACATAGAAACAATCCAAGGGTAGAAGGAACAGGTTGTCAAGAGAATTTCTGGTTGCCCCATCCCTGGGAGTGTCCATGGCCAGGTTGGACATGGCTTGGAGGACCGTGGGACAGTGGAAGGTGTCTCTGCCCATGGCGGGGGGTTGGAAGTGGATGATTTTAAGGTCCTTTCCTACCCAAATGTTTCTGTGATTCTATGAGAGGGTGAACTCTGAGGTGTGTTTCTTAGGCCCAGACATGCAGACACAGAACTTGCTGTGAGGTGTTGGTTCTTGCAGAATGGCAGGGACATTCCTGTGCTTTTGCCATCTTCTCTCTAACAGAGGGTTGTTTTCTTTTACAGTGATTTTGGTCTGCAGCAGAACATTAAAGTTGATACTGGCAGTAGAACAATAAAGTTGCTGCTAAATGCTTTGCTTTCAGTGTTTCTCACAGAGCATAAATTAATCAGTAATTGGTGAGCTTGGGAAAGTCTAGATGAATACAGAAAATTCACTGATATTTCACTGGGCAACTGTCTTGTTTGGTGGCAAGCATTTCTGCAAGGGGTCAGGTCAGATGCTGGCAGTCCAGTAGGAAATGTGTTGCAGCTGTGGATGCATTAACTGATGTGATAGAGCATGTTCTTTATATAAAGGATGTCTGCTTTGACTTCTCCTTCCCTGTCCCTGATCCTGGCAGCTCTGGCTGCTCCATGTGTAACTGCCCAGGCAGAATAACAACTGCTCACAAACAAAGCTGTGTTTAGTGGCCATGCAGCCTTCAGTGAGCTCTGCCTGTCCAGCAGAATGAATCCAAGCACTTGGAGTCACAGCCTTCTCTTCTCCACAGCAGGTAATTCCTTATTCACTGCACCAGCTGTATTTTCCTTAGCAGTCATCTTCAGTCTTACACATCCCTGTTAACAATTTATTTTGCCCATATGCTAAGGATCTGCTCTAATAATTAGCAACGTTGTGTATCCATTTTAGCACCATATCTTTTTAAATGCAGTATGTTCCTATTTCCTAGCCCACATATCTTCCCCCAAGCAATACCACAGGTGCTTCCTTTAGACCTCTGTTTTCCTTTGAACTGCAATGGTTCAGCTCGTTAGCCTGTCTCACTTCTTATCAGTCACACTTGCTTCTCATTACTCTGGTTGCAGAGCTACCATAATTAGATTTTATATTTTTAGACATTCATAACACCGCTTTAGTGTACACTTTGCTATCAGAAGTGTTTTAGACAAGCCATAAGACCAAACTAATTAAAATGTTCCACAGAGACTTTTTAAAGGGAGAGTTACTGTGGCTGCTGACTTGGTAAATTCAGGCACACACAGCTGTTGGGGAGGCTGATAGGAGAGGTCACTCAGATCTCCTGCCTGTGGAGGTCACAGGACCTCACCCCATAGTTTTATTTTGTCAGATGTCTCTTGGGAGAAGATAAGCTACATTTGGCTTTAAAGGCTTGGCTTTTTCCCCTGAGGTTACCTTTCCACTCCTGGAAGTTCTCCCCTCTTGCCAAAGGCAGTGCAGAGATCTTGAGCATCCAACTTTGTTCAGGTAATCTAAATACTTCTCAGAAACTTCAAATAGGGCTTCCCCACCCTATTCACAGATTGTGTTCATTGTGTTCTCTATCACTTTGTAGTCTCCTGCAAGGGATTTTCTCACCAGAGGTAGAATCTCTGTGTTTATTTCCTTTCCTGAACAGCTGCATTTTCCTCCTCCTATGAGCTGCTGCTCTCTTGTTCTTCTGGAATGGCTCAGTAAAGGATGGGCTGAGCCTGTTTCCACTCTTACACAGGGGAATCTGCAGATAGATGGACCTTGGTGTCAGAAAGGGAGATGGGTCTGGAAGGCACCTGCCAGGCTGTGCATACCTGTAAGATATTCATGGAATTATTGCTGCTTTTGTTTTAAAATGGGGTTTTTTGCAGGAGCATTTGCCACATACTCAGCAGGATCTCTTGAGATCTAACTTATTCTATAGTCTCTGTGTAGAACGGGATATTTTTAGATGGGAGCAATTTTGTACTCAGGAAGCTTTAGGTTTACTTCCTTTTATTTTCTGTGTTGAATAGAATCCGAGCTATTGAATTTCACTGGCTCCTAAAATAACATGCACAGATGTATTTATATTTGTTTCGTAAATTTTGCATTAATTTGTATTTATAACTATGTTGCAAACATTCCATCTGAAACAAGAAAAATGACCTGGTGTTGTAGTAGGTTGCTCATTTCCCTGGAAACCCAGGTTCTAACAGGAAACTTACTTGGAAATTAATTACAACAGGTGTAATCACTCTCCATCCTTCCATCTCATTTATTCAGTCTCTGCTAGCAGTAGAAATCTTTGCTTTGGGGAAGCAAAAAACTGTATTCTACCAACATAAGCATATTCTTCTGTCATTCAGTCAATTATTTTAGAATTAGCCAAAGAAGTTAAGGGTCTATTTTACAATAATAACAACTCAATTACTGGAATCTCTAAAGAGAGTAAGCAGCAGTAAATATGAAACAAGTATATGATACTATTTAAAAATAACTACTGCAGTGTAAATTTACATAAATAACTATTGTTCTTTCAGAATCCAAAGCAGTATATTTCTTTTCTTCTCCAATAGAGTGCTTGCTGCTGGATTTCCATAACTATTATTTTTGGTCTTGTAAGTAATTATTATTCATTAATTAATTGTGGAAAGTATTGGCTTTTGAAAACCTTCTTGAAATTTCTTACAGCTGTATTATATCATGTTTTTACACTAGAATTTTCAAGGCCATCTGTATAAGGGAGTTGAATCCACAGATTCACTCAGGGACACTGAATTTGTTCTGTTTAGTGGAACAGGAACTCCAGAGTCAAGGGCTTTGGCATATCACACCTTGATAGATGCAAATATACAGACAAACTACAGGATTGTTTCCACATGGTGATGTACTCTGCATCCTTGAGCATGCACAAAGAAAGTTTCCACAAAGGGTATCTTTTTTGTAATGGGTTTTTATAAGCCAGGTTTTGTCTGCAGGAGTCATTCTGGAAAGAGATTTCTTTGTCAACTGATCCCTCTTGTGTTGAATCCATCGTTCATTCCTCATGCATCTCTGGAAAAAGAGAGAGGTGGACTGCAGCCAAGTCTCTCCAGAGGACTCTCTGGTTTTACACCCTATAAAGAGATTGATGTTGTGCTTGTTGCAGGAACACACAGATTGTTTGTGGATAAGCAGGTGAATCACACAGCAGCGTGTGAGGAGCTCTCCCAAGGGTTCCCATTGACTGCACTCTCCTGCATTTTCATGGGGGAGCATTTAGGGAAACCCTGAGCCTATCTCTGTGAGGTTTATGTGGTTAAAGCATAAATAAGTTGGTGCAGCCCTTTGCTGGGCTGGAGCACTCCATCCCTGCACTGCCCTCCCAGGAAGTGTCAGCCGAGCAGATGGATGAGGGAGCACTGTCTGCCAGCTTGGAGAGACTCCCACACAAGATCAGGGCAGGTAAGCACCTTGCTCCTCCAGCAGATTGAACACTTTCAAGAGGGTTTGCAAATGGCAGAACAACACTGATATGGCTCAATAGCTCAAATGAAAAGCAGGGGCAGTGGCAGAGAAGTTGGCTGCAGGAGCTGGGGCAGTGTGCCTGCACAAAGCAGAGCTCCAGCTCCAGCAGCAGCAAAGAACAAGTAGATGTTATCTGAAAATGATGATCTCCACGTCCCAGTTAGGTGAACATGTTTGGTGCCTTGTTCCACCTTTCTCACAGATAATGGTGGCATGAAAGCCTTTGGCATTTCTGCTTTCCTCAAGAGAGGAAATGTGTTGGGGAAGATTTGCAGAACTCTGGTTCATGAACTGGTCTAGATCTAGGACAGCCTTGTTCAAAGATAAACATGAAATATTTGCAAAAGCAGGCATGTTTAGAAACTAAGAGAGAGGAGTGCAACTGATGTCCTGGGTTTGGCATTTGAGTATAAAACCTTTCCATAAGGATAAGAAGTTTGAGGAAATGGATGCAGTAAGGAACAGGTTAGGTTTTACATCTCTGTCCAATATCACTTCAAGAATAATTAAGAAAAATGTACCTTTTTAAACTTCCTTTTGCTTCTCCAGTTAGAAACTGGAATATTTGTTTTATGTTTCTTTGTTCTGTATTGCAGATCAAGTGTGTTGTCCCCATGGACTCTTACACTTCAGTCTGTTTGTCCTGTAAATTTAAACTGAGAGAAGCCCCCAAGGTCTGCAGGGCTGGGCAGTGCCCTCTCTCCACGTGGGGCTCACCCTGTCCTGGGCTCTCAGACAAGTTGCATCTGCTCCTTTCTCTCATTGTCCTCACCATATAAAGTGAAGGTGCTTTTTTGTTTTTTACAATCAGATGGTTTGCTTTGTCTAGCAGAAGTAAGAGCTTGCATTGTTATTTCTGCCTTAATAGCTCAGCAGAGGTTTCAGGCTATTTGAAGATCCTCGTAATGATTTTGGTGATTTTTATGTGTGTACAGGAGGGATTTATTGATGTATGAAAGCCAATATTTAGTGTCAAAGACACGAAATAAGAAATGTGCCCATGTATGCAGGCTTTCTGTATAAACCTACAACCCGTAATCAGTTGTTAATGATGTTGATTTTTCTGTTTCTTTCGTGCTATGAGAAATATTTCAGAGAGGCTTTAGAGCCCCACTGGATCCAGCTGTGCCTTGTGCACTCATTGCTCATTGCCTGGTGATGACAGGAGCTATCAATGCAGAGTTTGGGTCAGGGTCTGTGTGGTGATCCCGGTTCTTCAGCTGAATTCCCCTCAAGTGTTTTCTTTTTTTTTTACAGTCTTTCTCCCTGTATAAGTTCTTCATTTATACTCAGACCATTGCCTTTTCTAAAGCACTTTTCTCTAAAAATATTCTGCTTCTTTAAGCTTCGTAGTCCCAAGTCCTCAGTGGGGACCAGCTTCTGTCCTGCTGAGGCAGGAGGGAGCAGGTGGCATTCCTCCTAGAGGAGCTATGATCTAGTACAAGCAGGAACAACACAATAAAGAAGACAAATTAGGGTTGTATGAAAAAGCAATGCAGTAATTATGGCAAACTTGATAGCTGGCATTATCAGCATAGCCTGATAGGATGGAGTGTCTTTTTTTAGCCTTTTTGTTTATCTCTGGAGCCTTGGTCCAGCAGTTTGCTGGAATATGGAGTGTGTTGCTCAGCCCACAGGAGAGGAGGAGGTGTTAAAACAAGATGGCTTCTACAAGGCTGTAATTTGGATATCAGGGTAGAAAATGGAGCTGCAGCTGGCATGTTCAGGGTGTTCAGGACAATTAGGAAACGTGGCTCTTCATTTACCTCCTTGCTGCACTGTTAGACAACCCCCAGGAAAAGCAATTCTGCATTTCCATATCTGGATTTTGAAAGAGGAGATGGAAATGAAAGCTGTTACCCCTCTGAGAGGAATGTTTCCCTTTTGGTAAAGTGCAGCCGTTCTTTGTGATGCAAGGAAAAATTATTGGTGAACAGCAAATAAACCTTAACAAGAAATATCCAGTGAAGGGTAAGAGGAAATGGAGAGCTGGGGGGTTCTGGTATGAACACACACTTTTCAAGCAGATTAAAATCACTGAAAGAACATTTCGCTCTTCTACTGGCAAATGAACTGTTTAACCAATGAGGTGTTGTATTCATTTTTTTCTTTCCTATGCAGGGAAAAAACTGTAGAAAATTCTTATGGCCAGTTCTGCCCTCTGACTTAGTAAATCCCAGCTGGGATTCAGAGGACTCAATAGCTTATTCCACTTACCCACTGGTCAGGATAAATCCAGATGTTCTGTCATGTTGCCTCTGTCAAACGAGTGGAGCACACTTTACAGTCCTTGTTCTGAGGTTGTCCAGAATTCTGACCTGCACTTTTCAACACCTTTCTGGTTCACATCCAGAACCTCTTCCCCCCAAAACAAGGCACAGCAGAGGTTTATGCAGTATGGCATCTTGCACTCAGTCGTGGCAGCTCTTGGCTCTTCAGCAGAGACTCTTGCTCCCAGTGCCAGCAGCTCACACCCAACCTTAGAGGACATTCCTTCCCATGCAGCAGAATATTCCTCTTGAAATGTCACGGGAAATAAACAAGAAATGAGAATAATTCGGTCTCACCCTGCTGCATCAACCCAGCCTTGGTAAACAGTGTTATCAAAGCAGCAGCTCTCCTTCCCTTTCCCAAGGCAGGTAATGGCCCTGGCAGGCAGAGCAGTACAGGGCTCACTAATGGGCCTGTCACAGTTATCACTCAGCAGCTGCAGAGTAGTACCTGTGCACTGGATGTAAATTTAGGCACATAAACAGAACCATTTGCTAAGACTCTGCTCTCAAAGTTTGGGGTTTTGTTTTGCCTCATTTCTTGAAGGCACTTTTTGGAGTGTGACATCATACAGAAGATCTTTTTGAGATCTCCCTCAGTTCTAGGCCAGCAGTGCTACAGAAACTCTCCTTAGGCCTAAACCATTTGTAATGTACCAAATATGTGTAAATTCTGTAGACAGAAAATATCTTATTTCCACAGTATTTTCTGAAAACATACTGAAAATTCACTTAAAGAATTAATCAAGCCAGAACCCACATGCAAAAAATATGCTTCGTTCTCTGCATTACAAGAAAGCAATTAGTGAACACTGGAGGCAACAGCTTTTGCTAATCAAAAGAGCTGACTTTAACTTGTGTTTGCTTAAGCAGTTCTGTTTTGGAAGAAAAGGGAAAACCAGACATACTACTGGATTGTCAATTAAAATGAAAACATGCAATGTAAAGCAATTAATTCTTTTAGAAGCAAGAATTTTTCATTCATGGTGCAAATGTCTTAGTAAAATGACATGGCTAATACTCATTCTTTGAACACTGTATTATGTGAATGACTTTTAAGATTCAACCTTTCAAGTTCATGTCTGTTGGTTTAAAAATTTTTATTTAAATACTTACAGAACATTGATATCACATTTTCACCACTCTTTTCCATTTTTATCTTACTATTGATAGGGTTTTCCATCTTTGCTTCACCATCACATGCACTTCATGGTCCATGAGAAGAATCTGGTGAACTTTAAACAGAGGCTTGAGGGAGAATAGTCATCACTGCATTTAGCTGGATAAATACTGTCCCCTTTTAATTCCTCCCCTCTGTTTTCTTTTAGTGTTGTGACTTTATAAGACATAAGGAACATTCAAATTAATTTAATATTTCAAAACATAATTATTATTTTCCATGTTGCAGACAACAAGCCCTATAGCTTGTCCTGATAGTTGCATTTCCAGCCATAATAGCTCTGATTTAATCTTTAAATGAAACATCCTTACACAGGATTTGTAATTATTCATTTATACATTAGCATTGAGGGAAAAAAAAACACTCTCCTGAAATTTGGTGAGACTCAAATTGAATTCTTGACTTTGCCATAGATTTCTTGCTTGTACGTGGGAATTTGCAAAGTTTGTACACCTGAGATAAGTCCTTTGATGATACAAATTTTACACAATTGTAATAGTTATTACTCTTTTGTAATTTCTATCAGAGCAGTCAAACCCCAAACAAGAGCTTAAATTTTCAATTTCCCTACAATCTTCTGACAAAGCCTTTGTCTCCAGCTGAATACAGAGAGCTTGGTTGTTTGACAGTTGAGTATTTTTTGTGGTTGGCTCATCAGTATGAACCAACCCTTCTATTGACAGACTGGAAAAAGATGGCATTTAATGATCACCCTTGGGGTGAAGGGATGAACTCAAAGAATTCCTTGGGTCCTTTCCTGCCCTCTGCCTGTGTCTAAAGTAAATCATAGACTTTGCTAATGTTCAATGAAAGAGAAAGATGTAGTAGCCAAAAACCTTCAGTTTATATTCCTACAGGATAGAGTTTAGAGAGAAAACAATGTATAATCCAATGTTTTGCCTGAGATGCAATGTCTGCTTTCCAGATTATCAAAATGTCAGTGATATATTTTTCCAGTCTGTTTTCTGTGCCTAATTAAGTCTCCTGTCTCCCTGTCATGCTCCCACCCCCCTCCACTACCATTTTTGTTCCTCTCCCTCTCGAAGGTACCAGAGGAACAGGCCAGTTTTCCTCCTGCTGTGAAGTTAAAAAACTCAAGGTAGTGTTAAATTGGCATGGGCTGTGCTGCTCTGCCAATCTCTGAAATGTCATTGCCTGGGCAGCCTGCTGGGCTCAGTTCAGCACCACGGTGCCAGGACTGCTAATAAAAAAAGAATAAAGGTTAATGAAGGAGGGAGGGGATGGAGGATGTGTTATTATCCAAAATCAAGTTGTCTGCTTTCGATCTGTACGGTTTGCTCAAGGCCTATGGTTTTAATTTTTAATTCTTTGTTTTTCCCCCTTGTCGGTGTTTTTATTTAATTCATAGGATAAATCACAGTGGATTCATTGGACCCACACCAGTGTCTTGCTTTCTGCATGGTGTCCTTGGTTTCTCCAGTAGTCCTTGAAGTTATGACTGAATTATCCTTATCTGGCTCTGTGTGATTGCAAAATATAAATGGTGTCTTTTGTGGCTTTAGAGGTTCCTGTTTGTGGAAGCAAAAAGCTGAGCATGCCATGGCCCTGCTCTGTTAGTGGAGATGCCTCTTGTCCCTCCCAGCTGTGGTTCCTGTGCCCTGGCTCTGCATCTCTGTGTGCTTGTGGCATGAGGGTCTTGTCATAACAGGGTTATTTCTCTGGTAATGTTGAGTGGTTTTTCAATATTTTAACCTGTTGGGCTCCACCAGAAGGATGTGCTGCTGTGAACAGCCTGTGTGCAGTGTAGGGGCTGACTGGAAGGTAAAGAAAAGGCAAAGGTCATTGCACACAGGTTTTTCTCCTGTTTACCAGTGCACAGGATCTCCATTTCACAGGTGGAGGATGCTGCTCCCACCATCTGTTACTGATCCTCTCCCTCCTGCCATGCCCTTGTGTCAAATCTGATGTTTGTGTATTTCTTCCCACACCAGCCCAAGCTCACACACAATTCTTTCATACAAATACCCTCAGTACTGTGTGACATGATGCTCTGCAGCTGGTTCCTTCTTCTGCCTTGTGTCTCTGATAGACCTGACCTTTCTGCACACAGGAAGCAGATCTGCCCTTATTCTCCACCTCCTACATCTGCTTTTGTCACTGCAGTCACAGCTGGCTTGTCACTGACAAAAAAAGTGCACACATCTGTGTGTGCCTGTGCATCTCAAACCCATGAACTTGTTTTTCATGGTGGATTTACAGTGATAGCATATTACTGGTACACAACTGCATAACTTTCAACTGCAGCTGAGATGGAGACAGTCAAGTGTCTCTCCTAGGGTGAATTTTTATTTTTAGAATTATGAAAAATAACTTACTTTACAAATGTAAGGATCTGTCTCACCTCCCATTCCACCTCTCCTTAGTAACCCCCTGAAAAGCAGACAGGGAGGCTGACAGAAAAATTCTCCACAGCAACAAATAACAGGTTGGAATGTGACAGCTAGAAAATATTCTTTGCTCTCAGTCATATTGTGGTAGTGGAGAAGTCCAAAAAAGTCCACTTTTTTATTTGTAGAAAAGTTGGTCCCAACTTAAGTGATTGCTGTAGTTACTGTTTTTCTCCCTCTTACTGTAAACTGTTCTGGCAACTATTTTTTTACTGCTTTTTTAACAAAAAAACCAAAAACAAACCAAAAAAAGCAAAACAAAAAAAAAATCACAATGGAAAAAGTTTAAATTTGTGTGAGGCCAGGATAAAAATGTGTAAATGGATGTGCATATAAATCCATCAGTGCAGGTACTCATCCATCAGTGTATCCATGCAGATACACAGATTTACCTGTTGATGTGCATTATAGAGAGACCAAACAGACCAGGTCTTGTTTGTCAAGGTTTATTAAACTGGAAGTCCCCAAAATTAAAAACCAGGGCTGTCACAACTGGAACAAACTAAATGATTCCCAGAATTTGCTGCCCTAGGATGTTATCCTTTGTTATTTGTAAAATGACAGAAATTTACAGTAGTTGCTACCTGGTTATAAAATGAGTGGGAGGGTGGTGGGAGGAAAGGAGGTTATTCTTTTTAATCCTCCATTGCCATCAGTACATTATCAATGGAGAAAGTAAATCTCTATTTTATAAAAAAGAAAACAATGCACCTTACCTGCAGAGCAGAGGGAATTTGCTGTTTGTTTTTTGATTTTGAGTTTTTTTTTTTTAAATTAAGTTCGTTAGACTTGGGCAAAACATTGAAACAAAGTTCAAACTCAGCAGTTGCAGGGATTCTCCAGCTCTCAGGTAAGTCAATGGAAATCCTCCCATTGACAATCCCTGAGCATAGAACAGTGCTGGAGGCAGAATACACAATGAGAGGGAAAATCCAATCGAAGTATTACATGTAGATACACCCAGGTGTTGCATAAAATGATTTTGTAGAGTGTTATGCAATGCACTAAAAATGTATGACAGTAAAATATAACTAGGGCTACTGTACAGAAACACCATAGAAATAAAATAGTTTGGAGCAGAATAAAAGAAATTAAACCAGATAGTATTGATAAGAAAGTAGAATACTGTGGTGAGAAGGAAAAGACTGTGCTAAGCTGAGGATTTTGTCGAAAATAATTTAATATACAGCTTTATATTTTCAGTTATTAGGGCAGTGTTTTAGAGCCTTCTTCAAAGAGCTCCACTATTGAGACTAACTTAAAGGAACTTTGAAACAGAGGAGCAAAACTCCCTTGAAGGCGGGGAGCAAGAGCTCCAATTTGCTTCGGAGAAGCTGAAGGAACAAAATCCATGCAGGGATCCCTCCCATTCCCTTAATTTCTATGGAGAATTTTCCCAGTGTGCTCGGAACGTGCCTCCCTGGGGCACATTTCCTCCCGTGATCAGCTCGATCGGGCTGAGCACTGGCTCTGTGCAGGGATGGGCAATTTGTCAGAGCGGAGCGAGGCTGCTCAGGCGTGTGCTGATGAGAGCGCACAGACACCACATCCTGCGTGCCACATCAGGCATTTAATTGTCCTGATTGTGCTCTCACAAACCCCTCGCAGCCTGTTCAATAGCTGCTGCTCTCATTTGCATCAGCACTGGGAGTTTGCTTGCGCTGGTGCTGTGCCCCCGTTGCAGCTTCTCAGCTGAAAAGTTGAAGGCAGGAGAAAAGATTCCCTTCTCCCTCTGCATCCATCCATCAGTTCCTAGAGAGGCTGTTATGTTTTGTCAGACCTGAAAAAGGGGTAAATGTGTGGCTCCATGTCACCCATAAAGGGTGTAAGAATGAGGTTTATGCCTCAGAGTAGTGTTTCATCTGATTTTCATTTCTTTACTCCAACCCTTTTGAGGGAGGTGGTGAGAGAGGGGATCAAGTCTCTTGAGTTTTTTGACCAGGGACAAACTCAGTTTCAGGCATGTTTGAAAAAAATGAAGATTCTGCTTCCTTTATTATATCTGTTTAGAACAGCAAACAGAAATTATCTTCCACTGATGTTCAGTGTCTCTAATTGTAATTAAATTTCTGGCAGTGAACAGCTGACTTTGTACTCATAATTAAAGAAAAAGTTTGCTGGTTCAGCTGCCTGTTTTTCATGAACTCGACTGAATCGGCATTTAGAATAAGAGGCATCACAAGGAAAAGGCATCTCTTCTACTTATGGGAAATAAATCTTGATTTCTTTTAAATATTATTTAAATTAGACCCTTCTGGCCACATCCATCCCTGCTCTCATTCTAACCAGCAGTTTCAAAAGATGAGTGAATGACTGTAGTCCCTTGTTTTTATGAACTGCAGTTAAAAATCCATGAGTTTTCTTTATAGAAATGGTGCCTTTTGAAGCTATTCATGAATTGCCTTTTTTTTCCCTAGGTTATAGGAACCACTGAATTATTCCAGAAATTCAGAATCCACATCCATTTTTATCACCATTGCTGGGTTTGCTTAAGTTTAATACTTTCCTTGTCAGCTTCTTTTGTCTACTTTAATATGATTTTTATTTACTCTGTAGCAGCAAATACCCAGAACACCTATATTTGATTGAAACTTTACCATCTGTGATCTTCATATGTGTGGGACGTGTCTGGTAAATGGAAGTGTAACACTTTCCTGTTTTGCTGTGGCTGCAGATGGGAATTCCTTTTTGATGGGCACTTGATTTGCTCAGGGTGCTGTAGGATCATAGCACTGCAAGTGGACTCAGTGTCCTCCAAATGTCAGTCCTTGTTCTCCAAATACACACCTCTGACTCCAGGCAGCTTTCCTTGAGATATTTCCCCCTACATTTTAAAGAGAACTGAAAAAGTCTTGAGAAAAGTTTTGGTGGAAATTTCCTGACACTTATCCCAGTTATAATCTAATGTCTGCTACTTACCTGGCAAGAAAATTAGATTCCTAGAAAACCTGCTATGTCTCTTTTTTATGTGAGGCAAAAGGTCAGGAGCAAAAAAGCTTTTTGTGCACGTGGTGTGTGTGTTTAGGGTGGGTGGATCTGAGCTGCTTCTGGGTGTGCAGAGGCTGGAACCAGACCTGTGGGAAAATCCCATGCACAGACACTGGGACTGACTGCTCGTGGGCCAGGATGGGTACAGATACCAACACTCCACCCAGCATTTATCCCACACTCTTTCCACTCCTTTTGCATATTGGTGGGTGCAAATTACTACCCCTATGAATGTTGTTACTATGTTAACCAAGAGCAGACCAGATCCCAGTGCCTTGTTGTAGGATTCTGTGTCTAGGATTGTAAACCTGAAGCTGGAGATGGGAATTGTGGTTTTTTAGGCAGGGTTGGGAATGACTTGGGAGAGTTTAGGTGAATCTTCACTTCGTGCTGCTTGTCAGGGGTATGGCTCATCTGATGAGTCAATAGAGATGTATACACCCTAACTCCTGCAAAGTTTTTCTTTATTGTCCTTGATAGTATTAAAGCTGGGTAGTAATTTTGGTGAACTTTTTTTTACTCTGTTGGTATTACTGAGATCTATCTACTGAATGCTAGTGCTGAAACAAAAATAAGGAAAATGTAAGGAAATTTGAAAGAATCAAAGGAAGCTTTCCAAATGTTCTCAGAATCTATTTTAAAAATGTGATTAGGAAAGGGAGGATGTAATTGTCCTCCTCCCAGAAAATACATGGCACTGCAGGAGATTGGGTTCAAAAGCATAAGATGAATCCCTTAAGGTACCTGTGGATATCTGTAGGAAAAATCCTCCTTCCCCTCCACTGAGAGGAAGGTGAAAGGACCACGCTGTATAATCAGCACTTTCAAAATAAGAACCTTTACAGATCCTTTGATGATGCTAGAGAGTGAACATCTGTCATACTGAATATACACATTCTTGGGGAGTGAAGGGAGCCTGAAAAGGTAAAAAGTACAAGTTTTAATTTAAAAATCTGAATTTTGCGTTTTAAGTGCGCCGGTTGATTTTCAAGTGTTCTGTGGGATTTGACATATGGATTTATTAGGTTAGCACAATTATCCTGGAACCACTTATGGACAGCACTGACAAATGCAGCTCTTGGGAGTGTGATTACGAGAAGACACTCAATGTTTCTCAAGTGTTGTCTTTAGAAGTACTTGAGCAATTGACTTTGCAGAGTAATGAGACATCATCTCCCCACCATCAAGATTTAGCCAAGTAATTATTTCTTGAGCTCTAGTTCTGTACAAATATTTAGGGGCTTTTGCAATGCAGTCACATCTAAGATTGTGAGGGATGTTCCACGACTGTCACTGCACAGGGACGGGTTTATTTACGTGGGATTTTTCAGGCAGATGTTGGAGCACTTCAGCAGGCAGATGTGATGTTTGTTTGGTGGAAGTGCCAAGCTGGCCAGGAGCCTCGTGGCTGCTGCAGGGTTGTTTTGAGTTCAAGATAATTCACTCTGCCTTTCCAGAGGCTTTGTGAGCTCGGGCTCTGTGCCCTGCTAACGGGGCTCAGCTCTGGAGCTCTCTTGTGCCCAGCTGGCTGGGAACATGAGGAGTTCACATCAGACACCATGTGGACTTATCCAGTATCCCTTCCTCTTCCCCATGGCCTAATCCAAATCCTAGTGGAGTGAAAAGATGATTTCCCATTTACTTCATTAGCTTTTCAATCAGAACATGGTAGAAGCAGGAATTCACCAGGACGAGGGTATCCTGCTGCCAGGCATTCACAATGAGCTTGGGATGTTTGTCCTTGCTGTGTCACAACTCTCTGATATTTTCTTTCTTGATATAATGTTTTATTTTTTCCCATAATTTCAGCAACTACAATTACCACTCCACTATTTTGCCCATGACTAGTTCGAAACTGTTTGAAGCTGCCTGCATACCAATAGCTAATAAATCCTGAATGTGCAGCCAGTTTTTACCAAATCTAAAATGGCAGAAGTTATCCCAGAGACACTGAATTTCTAAAACTTTAATAATAATAATAGGTAGGGAACAGAATATGTAAACTTAGTGGTTAATTGTGAAGGAATGGGATCTTAGTTTCTTGTGATTGGAGTGTCAATATAAAGATTCACGTTAAAAATGGAGGAGAGATGGGGATTTATTCAACATGGAGTGAGTCAAAAGCAGAGACTCATAATTTTACTTTACACAAGTCCCTTAGTTTGTATGTTATCAAGATTTGAGACTGAATTTTGCAGGACATTAATATGAAATAGGGTGCAACTTGAGTTGTTTGCCTTATTTAATACATTTTCTGAAACATCTGCATATTTCAGTATAAATTCTTCTGAGAACTTTAGTAGCTATGTGGATAATGAAAAGTGTGCTAGGGCAGTGAACAGTGAAAAACAATTATGTCCAAACTTCCAGAAGGTTCACCTTGTATTATTTTATCCATCTTGTTAAATGGCTGAGGCTGATGGGGCTAAACAACATGATTATTTTGCTTTAAGCATTTAATTTTGAAAATGTTGTCGATAAGAAGGGTGTGCCCTGTGTTGTCTTGCTCATTGCAAGACGTAATTGAAATCATAACAACCTAGATCAAGGTGCTCTGAGCCTGATGTTTAGAAGGAACTGATGTTGGTGAAATCCCTTGCAGGGCACCCTTGGTCCAGCAGCACAAGGCTGCAGCTCATCACCATCAACCCATGGTGGTTTCCAGTTATCTCAGCCTGACTCAAAAAAAAAAAAAAAACAAACCCTGGGAGGGATATCCCAGTGTTAACCACAGGAGTCCACCACTGCTCTGAATCAAGAGCAGTGTGACAAACTCCTGCCTGGAGTTAATGTTTATGGCTGGTTTTATAAGCTGCTGGAAAGCAGGATGTATTGCTACACCCTGAAATATAATGGTGTCTGTGACTGGTGGTATAATAAACTGCAGAGCCTCTTCCCAACCTTTTGGATTAAGTAATAAAAGAAAATGATTAAGAGTGAAATTCCATCATTTATCTTTTGTTGACTAAAACACTTTTTTTTTCCATCCCGGCTCGCTAACAGCGACAGCCATGAAAATGAATGATTTGGCTTCACCCAAAATGATGGATAATCCTGCTGGAAGAGCATGACAATGATAGACAGACATCTTCTGAAGGAGAAGGTAATAGAAAAGACTGACACTTTGATAGGCACCATGATGAACAAGCCCTGGGGGGCTGTGAGTTAATAGGTTAATAGAAGTGCTCCAGCTCTCTCACCCCCTTCTATCTCTGTGCTCCTTTTAGAGCTCCTCGAGCAGCAAAATAACATTGTGAACACACTGAGGGGAGATGCATTTTGTAACTCGCCAATGGGCTTTTTTGTGTATTCCTTAAAGCTGTGGTGAAGCACAGAATTAAACTACTTCCTGAAGTGAGGTGTAGTAAAAGCCCACCCTGCTCAAACCTCATTAGAGCCTTGCTTTTCCCTCTCCCATCTCTCAGACACTGCTTGCAGGTGGTACAATGTCCTAAGGGTATTGCACATGTTTAATTTAGTCACCTGGGAAATGGATTGTTGGAGCCCTGCTGAAGCTGAGGGTGGGCCACATTCTGACATGGACTAAACCAGAATTTAGCCCAGGTAGTTTTATTGATATCAGCAAAATATCTGCCTGGTTTCTTGGTCAGCTGCCAACAGAAATATTTGAATATGAAATAAGGAAGTAATATTTATTCAAATTGTTTTTAATCTCTTATAGCTTTCCTATTCCTTTTTTTTCTCTCATAAAACTGTAAATTTTTTCTGATAACACAAAATAACATTTATCAATTTGCATTTCATTATTTATTGTATGTACTTATTTATTTTCCTTATTAATGTCTGTTTAAAGAGGTTAAGACTTTGCAAGCCCCACCATCTCAGCTAGCAATTAAACTAACAGATACTCTACAGGCTTTTAATGTCTTTTGCATTACAGAGGATTTTGATTTGAATTGAGAGTTTCTCATTCAGTTTTTGCAACCAACTACAAGAACAGGTCTTGACATGAATGGCTTGTACTGTTTTACAGTAAAATATCAATATAAGTCAGACCAACATGAGAAGAGTAACATAAGTGAGTAATGAGGAAAATAAACAGAAGAAATATAGTGTCAATAAGCATGCTTTACAACTAAAGGAATTTAAGCCAATATATTTCAGAGCAGAAGAATGTGGTGCACAGTTGGCAAGGTCTCTCTGAGACTATAATGAAGAGTCATAATGAAATACTTGTCTGTGTTAGTGCTGAGGAATAATGTATGGTTCAATCTGTGGGAGGGTGGAGGACAGCTCGGCTCCCTGACATGCTGCATTAACTTGGACATACAAAATCCTTCTCTGGACTTATCTTTTCCCTTGCTTGTTTATTTTTAATGCTCCTGGACATGGGCTGTCAATATGTCTGCCTACACACGCCACATTTCTGTGGAACCTTAAAAGGATTCATGTAATCCAAACAGGCTTGGGGGGTGTATTTTGTAAACACATGACAAAAGCCTTTATTGATAGACTTGCAGTCTGGCTTCAGGACTCAGCTGATATAAAATACACTGTACATGTAGAGAAGAATGTTTTAATTAGCATATCCAAACTTTTTATTCAAACGCAAAAATGTTTACTTCATCTACCAGTTTTTGTGTTGATTTTCTTATTTAAGTGTTTCCATTAAGTGTATCTATTACTTTCTCTTCATGTACAGTGGTATTTCTGATCTTCTGTAGGTTGTAACAGGGGTGTTGTGCTGTTATTTAAAACAATGCAGAGTTACTACATCAAGTGTAACCCCAGATTTAGTGCAGGCCAAGCTGGTTTGCATCACCCTCAGGTATTACTTGGCTTTCTAGTACATGACTGCAGGCTGCTAAGCAGGAGCATTGTGAAGCAATTTCATAGGATGGAACAAGATCCTTTACAATTACAAATCCCATTACCCTGCTGGACCCTGGCCTGACCCCCCTACACCAAGCCACAGGTTATAGGTGTGTTAAAACTAAGTCAAAACAATGTCAGAGCAGAATAATTCACAAAGTCCGTCCTGGTGTAGAGAATGTAAGGACATACTACAGACCAGGAAGAGTGGCTGAATTGCTGTCTGAGCTTTTGGAAGTTGTTCCAGTCCCAGACAGTGAGGATGAAGCACACAGCAGATTAAGAAGTTCAATGTTTTATTTCTTACAGTATATTGCATATTTTTCACTCTGTGATTCTTATGAATTAATCAGAAGTGCCAGTGGATGGGACCACAATTAAAAGCCTCTGCTCCAGGGAGTTGACACAAATAGCACACCATAAACAGAGCACACAACAAAGTGCCAGACAGGTACAGAGATTACAAAAAGGTGATCCAGAACTGAACCTCATGGATATCCCTGCCCCATTTTCTGTCTAGCAATGAGCTGGTTAATTCCATCTTTCATTTCAGAACCTAAAAATGTTCCTGCCAAGGGCTATGCAAGCCTGTTTTATATTATATTACCTAATGATCCATGAAAAAGATAAGACTTCCATCCTTCTGGAGAAAGTCACTCCATGCTTTTGTACCTTGGCTTCCCCATCTGTAGAATCAAAAGAATGATTCTGAGTTTCCTTTGTAAATTGCCTGAAAGATGCAGAGCAAGGGGAGGATGCCACACTTGTGGAGTGTCAGCACAGATGCCCTGGTACACAAATCACTGCTGTGGTACACGGGAAATGAAGAAAAATTTGATTTCAGCTCACTGCCTTTTCAGCATATGCTGGCAGTGACAGTCCTGGCAGGGCCATCACAATCCCTGTCTCACTGGAAAAGGAAGGAAATGGAGGGGCTGAACCCTCTCTGTGATTTGCTGCTGACAGAAATGTGGAGCTTAGAGGTACTTCTGGCTTTATGCAGATATTCAGGGCTGTGGTGAATTACATGTGCACTTCACTTGCAGAGTGATTTAGAGCTTATGCTTTTTGTGCTATTTTTAGCCTAAGAGGTTCATGGCTGGGCCTTGTATCTATAAAGACAATTCAAGTAATAATAGTAATGAGCTGTAGATATCTGTGTTTTTACAGCACACTGGCTGCACAACCCGCTGGTGCTTGAAAACAAAAATGCTTTTTGAAATAAAACTACACCTTTAGTCCAGCACAACTCCCAGATCACAGATTGTCCATATCTCTCATTTTTACTATGCCCTCAATGTCAATTACCTTTTTAGTTTACTGTTTTCTCCCCCAGAAAAGCAGAGTTGACATTAGGCTGCGTTCTAGGAGAACAAGCTGATCTGAATGTTAAATTAATACATATGTATGCATGCACATATATCTATTTTAGCTGCGAGGCACATATTTCAAATGTATCAAAAGATTTTGTCACTTACGTATGAAAATTAATTCATAAATCTTTTTTGTATTTACAGCAGCCCTGACAGAGTTTATCAAAAATGAGCTGCCTTGCAGAGCTATCAATGGATTAATAAAAAGAATCCGATCTAATATTCATGACACAGGAGACAAATGTAAACGGTCAGGCAACTTCATGTTTTTATTCTTGGAGAAATGTTGTTTTTTTCGTAACTTTTCCTTGTAGATTTTGTTTTCTCATTTCATAACTGCTTTAACAAAAGAACTGTGCCATCAATTTTGCTGGATTGCATTATTCATGTGAAGGTAATACACACCAAATTCAATGCACAAAGGAAAGAAATACAAAAGAACACTCTATATTATTATTCATGTAAACCCAAGAAAACTTGCAAAATAGTGCTGTCCTGTTATATTTATGACCCAATAATATTCTTCAGCTGTGTAGTTCTTACTGTCCAAACACATCCTGCTGCCCTGTTGCTCAGAGGAAATCTTGGTATCTATTTATTTATCCTGATTACCTTTACAACCTGATTTTGCTGAGACCCACGCAGCCAATAGCTAATTTGGGGAAAGGATCATTCTTACACTCAGGTCTGTGCCCTGAGCTGCTGATTGGAATGGAAGCTGTTAGCCTGTTACAGAGGAACGTGAAAATGAAATGTTTTTGTCAGGAGAGTGATTGCACTCAGGCTGGACTCTCCAGATTCTTTTTGAAGGCCATTTTTGTGCTGATGGTATTGGGGTGATATTGGAATGAGGTTTCCTTAGCTTCCCCTAGAAGCAGACCTATCTGAGCTAAAGAGTCTGCTCAGCTTCTTGCTCTTATTTCCCTGCCAGCCTGCTCCTTCCCTGCTGGGACTTGGTTTGGTGGTGACCCAGCAGTGCTGGAGCTGATGATCTTAAAGGCCTTTTCCAACCCTAACCTTTCTTTTTCCAACCTTCCTTAATTATATTTCTGAGAAATCTCACAATCTCATCTTGCTAGGGAACGTATTGAAATCTCTGTTTGACTACTGCATAATTCACATGAAGGTGCTTAATAATTTCTGGGCCAGGTTCCCCTCTGGTGGAAAAGGCTGTGGATGTCAGAGCTGATGATCTCCTGGGATCTGGGCCTGGGATCTCCTGGCCCAGAGTGGCCATCTCAGTGTCACTGCTGCTGTTTGGACTACGGGAGATGCAACATTAAGCTTTTTTTTGGTCTGCTCAGGTGGTGTTACCTTCCATTCAAAAGCAATTAGAGTCCTCAATATTGCACACATACCATTTACTGGCTTTCTAATTTAGTACTATACTAAGGACAAATTACTTTCCAACAGAAAATGTCAATGGTTTCATAGCAACCAGAGGTACCTGAGAGCTTTCCTTTCATGTTAAATCCCATTATAAGATGGGATGAAGGCTGGTGCTTTATCCCTCATGTTGGTGTGAGAGACTGCTGCATCCAAGCAGCAGAGCCAGTCTCTGGAATCTGCTCCTTGTGCATGCTAGAACCAAAATTCAAGAGGCCACCAGCTTGTTCTGTCACAAGTTGGGTGCTTTATTTTAATTAACTTCAACAATTGCTTCAACAAGACAGAAGGTTGTTTTAAATGGGTTTTATCATCAGATCTTTTATTTTGTGGAATGGCTTGATTTCGTGCTCAGAAACTGTGAAATGAGAAGTTACTGCAAAAAAATCAGTCAATATTAACTATTTTCCAGCTGCTTTCCTACTAAAACCAAATGGTAACCCATGCTGCAGTCTGCTCCAACACAGACAATTGGAAAGGCAAAAAAAAATCATCTAATTTTTGTTTCTTTTAGTTGTTGAAAGTATTGCACCCTGTAGACTTGGATTTTTTCATGAACTTAGCCAAGACTATCTGCATGGGTTTTAAATTGGGATTCTCCTGGGGGAAAGCCAGCTCCTGCTTGATCAGCCTTGCCCTGGGGCTGTGCAGTGGTGCAGAAGGCAGGGGAAGCAGAAAGAGATGGGAAACCATTGCACTGTGAGTGCTGGGTGATCCCTTTTGTTCCTGCAGTACCTGGGATGCACAAGGACACAGGGTTATATTTGCCTCAGCTATTGCCTCAAGGCTAACATGAATTTTCAGTGGTTTCTCCAGTTTTATAGTTCACTCATGGCTCTCCAAATGCTGTGTGCAGGTTCCTTGGCCTCATTAGGTCCAGCACTATGTGAATTTGTGTTTTGCTCCCCAGAAAAATGAGTGCATGTGGAAGAGTTGTCCCTGAACAGGTGCAGAAGTTCAAATCAGCACCCAAATGCTCTGCAAATGTGCAAGCAGCAAAGACAAAGGAGCTTGAAAATGCTTTTTATTGGGATATACATACTTTTTTCTCATCTCTTAATACAAATTAACTGTTTGGTTCAGGTTTTATTGGCTGGCTGTTACAGTGCTTAGGAAGTTTTGGGGTCAATTTAATGAAAAAAATAAAAGGGACTGACTTCTGGCTTGGCTTCTTTGGTCAAAAATGAGTTATGGTCTCAATACACAAATCAGAACATAAAGTAAGAAATTTGTCTTTGTTGGGCTTTGTATGTGGAAAGAAATGAGCTTCAGCTGATGTGGGATTTGGTAAAATTAAATATGCCTGCTGGGGAAAGCTGTTATTGGATATTATAAGAAAAGATTGATTTCAAAAAGCTCAGACTGTTGTATGAACAATCACTGAAATCAGTATTTTTATACAGCAAAGGCATGAAAATTCCAATGAAACAGTGAGTCACAGTTTCTTCATAGAAACAGGATCCCAAATTACCTTGAGAAGAAGGAGGCAGGTGCCCCAGGGTTGGCATAGTGACGAGCTTTCCTCTCACTGTACACCTGAACAAATGAACAAACTAAATCTGCACATTGCTGCACCTTCTGTTGCCTTTTCAGCCATCTTTTTGGTGGATCTTTGTGAACATGATTTTATTATCCTAAATGAAAAGCATATTTCATACCATACCTGGACTATTCCTACAATATTAATTTCCTCACCTTCAGGTTTACAAAACTTATAAAAGGTAATTGGGCTGCACTTGTGTAGACCCTGTGCACTTGGAGGTGCAGAAAATTATTTTCCCCAAATAAAGCACCTCACAGCAGAGTGGCTTTGTTGTCATGTTGTTTGACCTTTGGTTGTGTTCTGAATAAGCCTGAAGTGATCCCTAATTCTTTTTTTTGTTTAAACTGAGTCAGATTGAGGAAAAAACTCATTTGCTTTTACTTAATTTTGTTGTTGGCCATGTGAGGGATAAAACCAAGCATTTAAGTCTTTGACTGGCAGCTGTGCTTAGCTAGAAGTGCAGTTATAGGTTATAAAAGTAGACTAAGGATCTTTTAAAAATGTTTTATGTGCCATGTTTGTATGTCACACATCACTTCATTTTTTATAAGCTCAGAATTATAATTGTGGACTGTGACTCATAATCCATAAGAAATGCATGTAGATATTTAAGATTTCTAACAGAAATGAAGCATGACAGTTGCAGAACTAAAGCTGATTCTTGTAAGAATAATAAATCCATGGAAATCACAGAGACACAGATCATTGCACAGATAGAGACCAATATAACAAACCAATAAGCATAAGGATGCCCATGGAGAAAAATGATTATGAAGAACAACAATGAACTTATGCTAGTCCAAATCCATAAGAAAGAGAACAAAAGAAAGTAAGTATGAAAATTGACTTGAATATTGGTACTTTGGCAGGAAAAATAATTCCCTCAGGCAGCTGTCCATCTGGTGCCCAGTTTGTGCCACACAAACCAAGGTCATCTTAACAAATGTGGAACATATTCATAGCTAACAAGATTTGTAACCTGCATTGTTTGTTCTGTTTCTATGATGTTTATTTAATTGATTCTATTCCATTAAAATTAAACTGTGATTTCATAAGCTTCAGAATTTGTTCTGCTTCTATGAATTCCCCATCTTCCCTCCCAGTGATTTTGTATTTTAACCGTTTATGGCAGGAAAAGCCAAAGTGTTCATATTTCTAAAGAGTCTTAGGAAATGGTAATTGAGTGTCAGTTTGACCACCTTCACAGTGTGCATTAGGTTGTTGGGGAACAGGGGGTTTATTTGGTCAATCCCTTCAGCTCTTGGGATATTAGAAACATGCCATTATTACCATAATATCAAATCCAAAAACAAAGCTTTATCATAGCCATAATATGTTAAACTGAGTTATACTTCTCCTCCTTCCTTTCCAGATCTTTCCAAGGTATGACTTGCTGAAAGCATGTGCATGATTTTCTTGTGAGCAGGCAATGCTTTTTTCCAGTTCTATGGAAGAGAATTGTAATGTGTGGGTTGCTTATACAGCTCATTCTGCAGGTTGGCCCATTGGGCTCTAAATCAGACCTATTATTTTTGCTTCCTTCAGTACATTGGCTTGCATTTAATGCCTCATCTCTTTTCCCTCATGATTTCAATGGCAAAATTTGCTCAGTTTTCATTATGGCAAAAATTCCTTTAAGGTTACGGGTAAAAACAGAATTTAAAGTAGTATGGTGATATTAAAGTCTGTAACTGTTACAGATGAATAGCAGAATATTGGGAATGTTCCTGCTATCTGTGCTGCAGGAAAAAAAAAAAGGATGTGTACAAAGCAGAGGTACAAGAAGGTTTTGGAGGGCAGAGAAAATGCATTCCAGTGGGAGATTTCTTTTGAGCTTATAAAAAAAGAATGTTAAGCCTGTATAAACACCTTTCTGTGAAGAAAACATGAAATACTACAGGATTCTTTAATCTACCAAAGAAACATACAGCAAGAACCAGTAGCTGGGAGCTAAAGCAAGGCAATTTCAAATTAGAAATAAAGCACTTGCTGTTGCTTTTTTCTCTCTGTTTCATGGAGATGGTAATTAAACTTTGGGGCAGGCTATGTTGCAGTAGGAAATGGTCAACCACATCTCTGGAGACTTTCAAATGCAGTCTATGTACTTTCTGAAAGTCATTTTTTTGCCTGAACACAAGTAATGGGGGGCTCAATATCAGAGGTAATTGGATGGAATATAAGTATCTGAAACAGAAACTCAGCGTAGATGAACTAATCTCTTCTCCTGGCTTTAAATGTATGAAAATATAGATTACATTACTGCAATGTGTTTGTTTCCTACACCTAATTGGTTTTCTTTCAAGGCTCAAAAATCTTTAGTCACTGCAGCTTGCATCAGTAACCTTTAAGAATTCAAAACAATGCTCTTTACTGCTTGCTGAATTGTCACATACTATATGTCTCTAAATCCATCTGAATGTGCAATTTCCAACTCCTGATTAGCACCAGGAGCCCAGTCAAGGATGACAGAACAGCATCCAATTCTGTTGATCTCTACCACAATTTCAACAGTCAAAAGCTGCCTCAGAGCCATCCTACAGCTTAAGACTTTTGAGGAAAAACTGCTTGAAAACGTGTTCTATCACAGGGGTTATTGATGGCAATAGGGTGATTGACAGGAAATTTTAGAAAACCCAAACCTTTCTAGGATGAATGACAGGACAAATATGTAACCCACAGAGAATGGAGTGACTCCAGTGTCAGTCTGGACAGATTCCCCACATGTCACTGGGTGCAAAGTGCCACCAGACATCTGCAATAGTTCCAATCCCAGAGCAAGATGTTTTCTTGATTCCAAGGACACAGCGCATAAATTCATTTAAATTTTCCCTATTCTCCCTGGGCAAGTCAGCTGCAGGACAGAGTTGGATGTGTGACAGTGTTCAGACAAATTGGTGGGTGGGGTTAAGCCATAATCTGTCTGTGTCCAAAATGTCCTATCAAGGAACTCAGAGAGAGGATTATTTTCTGAGGAGTGTCAGCTACTGTTGCAGTGCTGATTTAATACAAAAATGTGTGCACCTACCCTGCCCTAATCCCCACTCTTCTTTCTTATGCCTCGCTGCATTTTCCTCCATCAGCTCTTTCTATCAGAATGTGATTCCACCCTTTCAAACACTTTTTGATTTGATTCACTTTGTCTCATCAAGACATTTATCTTCTATTATCTTCATTTATCATTTGTCCTCTTCCTATTTCTGATTGCCACGGATGTCCTTTCTCCTAGAGGATATATTCATCTATTCATATATTCACTATTTTTTCAGATTTTATTTATATCAGGTTGGTAGAAAAATATAATAAATTACTGTGACTGGGGAGTGCTCACAGGAATAAATTGTCAGAGACTTTTAATAAAATTCTGCTGTCTTCTAAGCCAAGGTCTTTGTAAACAAAGGCATTATACCAGAATAAAACTTTCCTAAGGTCTGATGACAGACCTGATGTCAGGTCTTGAGGATGCCATGCTTTGGCATGGATAGATTATTGACAGTTGGCATTTCCCAAATCCTGACTGTCTGTAAGGAAGTTTTCATGGTCAGTGTTGCAGATTTTGTCCCAGTCAGGACAAAGTGAAGAAGAGGGAACACCCACAGAAACACTAGCAGTGCTTTACTTCCCCCAAAACACTTCCACTTGAAAAGCAGAGCTAAAAAAAAATATTAAAAAAAAGAAAAATCAATCAATCAGTCCTGACTAATCTAAATCTTCATCCCCAAACCAATTCCTTTTGTGGGTGTGACCTGCCAGCTGATGGGACTCCTGAAGTTCAGAGCAAGTGTCCTCAGGTCCCAATTGTCTTATATGTTTGAATTTGGTGGGAGATGGTTCACCTAAGAGTGCAGTTAATTTTTTTTAAACTCCTCATTAATTTGAATCCTAGCTCACACATCTCATTGTAAAGTGAGTGCATTATCTCCTGTTCCCACCACATGCTATTCTATAGGTACTTCTTGGGTATGAAATTGTCTCTGTTAGCATTTCTGTCATGCAGAACGAGCGTTCTGTCAGTGTTGGCAGCTCTTTTTAATACAGGTCTCAAATGTGAGTTGAATTTTGTATAAATTTCATGCTGTGATTTAAATTATTTCCCTTGAAGAATGACTACCTGTAACACTCCTTTTAGTGGAGAGTCCTCAAAGAATCCCAACGATGGGACTCAGTAGCGGAGTTAAAAATCAAGACTTGGGTTTTAGGTGAAAGAACATTTTATCCAAAGCATTTGTCACAGTAATTTCAGCTGTTTCCATCATAAGAAGGAAGGCTAGAAATGATTTTTTCAAGTTCCAGGTATTTCTGATGTTCTACATTCCTAAATATCAGTTCCCAGGAGTGAAACCTGGCACTAGGTTGTTAAATCCTTCTGCTTTCGAAAGCTGCTTCAAAATATCCTTCACATGTAGGAAGGATAATTTTGGAAATCCAATCAGCAACACATATGGTGTGCTGGCTGTATTTTTTATATCTCATATGCCTGTAGAAGACATGGGAGAAGCCCAGGAGAATCTCACATGGAATTTTAGTGCTGCCCAGGATTGGTGGTGCCTCACCACAGACACCTGTAATCGTTTTGTTTCCTGAAATCTTTCAAATCTTAATTTGAAAATTAACAAGGGCCAATAACTTCTGTCTCCTTCTTCTGTAGAGGAGGGAAACTGAAAAAGCAGTTGCAGGTGTGTGCACTACGAAATGGTACAATAGGAGCATTTTGTAAAACATTTTTTTAAAAGCTTTTATCGTGTGAACTGGTACAGCATCCAGTGCAGATTCAAAATCATGTTCCCTGATGAAGAGAATTAACTTAATTCATTTTCATGTTGTGACCTGCAACAGTTTAATTTACCTGAGAGCATTCTTCCTGTCGATACAGGCTGGATAAAAACATGATAACTTCAGGTTATGTTAAGTGTCTGATTTGTGATGCAGTTTACCTCTGCAATAACTGCACTGTTCAAATTAATTAATACCAGATCATTATCTTTGGATGGCAGGCAGATGTTGAGGTTATGGTGTTTGTGAACCCTAAGCCTGTCTCTTTTTTCTGAACACATAACCAGCGGTTGCTATATAAATTGGAGAGCCAAGGTCTAGGCCTTCTGGCAGTCAATTGGTTTTGTAATTATCTTAGTAATAGTTCTCAATTATTATTCAGTAAAGGTCGTCTTTGCTCTGCTAATGGGTCACAGCAGCTCCCAGGGATCCAGAGATGGGCCAGTTCTCCTTTTTATCATGTAAATGACTTGCCATCTGTGTGCCACCCAGGTTCATCTAAGGCAGTTCTGAAAACACGGGTTATTAATATCAAAGCTGCAGATTCTGACAGGATTGTAGAATTGTTCTTAAATATTTTTAAAGAAGGGCTGTGTTTCCTGACATTCTCAAGACTCTAACAAATGTTGTGGACAGCTTTGTGGCAACCCTCTTCAAGTAATACAAGTAATGATTAAAAATACAAGCTTTTATTTTAACTAGTGGCATGTTTAGTTAACAAACCCTGCTACCCTTTTTTCCATCCCATGCTTGCCTTCATTTGTGTCCCACTGTATTTATTTCTGCCATGTGATTGCCTGGGGGGAAGTTAAATTACCAACCATAGTTATTACACTTGCACAAAACTTCTTTATTCCCTTCTCTAGATCATATTTACATTGCAGGCTGTGCTGAAAGTGAATAAAATGAAAAAGTTAACAAAACTGATAAAGTCATCATTTGTTTCTACTCTATTGTAATAGCCATGCTGTAATTGGTGCTGTTTCATATAAAATTACCATATAAATTGTGCCATCCAAAGCTGCAACAGAAAGAGCAACAGTATTTACAATAAATGGCAAATCCCTGTTAATTATTGATAACCTAATAAACACACCATTATAATTCAGCCTTATTATTCATTATTAATAATTACTCTTATTTACTGTTCATTGTGTAAGGATCAATTATGATTAACTGCTCTAAAAATGAACACTCCACATGCATGTTTCTATTTTCAGGGCCTTTTCTGTTGAAGGAAAGGCTTTCTGGATTAAAATGCTCAGTCTAACAAGGCAGAACATGACTGTACCTGAACAGCTTACAGACACCAGTGTCCTGATCCTGGTGCCTGTGGAAAGCTGCTGTGAGCTCTGACAGAGGCAGTGAATGATTTTGTTTCTTTGGAGGTCCTTCCTTGGCCCAAAGGTGGTTGGGTTATGACCTGGGATGTTCTCGGCCTTCTTGGCCACCTGGGCACACAGCAGTTTAACAGGGATGAAGCTTTGCTTTACTGCTTAGTGATGTCAAGGACCTCTTTTTATTATAAACTCTGCCAAAAATTCATTGAGGCACCGTCACAGATCTTGGTGGTTTCAAAGTTTAATTTTGCTGGGGAAGGAGGCTGAACTGCAGGCACTGCAATGACAATGGGTCCTTGTGTGGATCTGCAGAGTGACCATCAGGTGTTGTGTGAATGATGCCTTCCCCAGAAATGGTCAATTTATTGAGCCTTTGGCTTTAAAATGGTTTTTCTATAGATGCAACCAGCCCAGTCTTCCTAGACTGCATTGTCAGACTCAAGGCTTTTACTTTCTGGTGCTGGTGGTGCCATTGCTCTCTGTAGAAAGGACAGGACCAGAAGCATTGAGAGCCTTCTCAACACTTCTCCCTTTTCCTACCAGGCTTTCTATTTTCTGATGTCTCTTCCAAGCATAATTCAACTGCTAATTGCCTCTAAGAAACAGCACAAGAGAATATTGATTTTTTACAATGCAGACCAGATGTTTTCCTTCTTTGTTTCAGTTTTTATGCTTTTGACCAGATCTTTGACTGATATTTTGCTTTGTCACTCATTTCAGGTTTTTCATGCACAGGTAACTCCACTGTATCTCCTGTTAGATGTTAAATACTGCAGATTCCATCTGGTACGAGATGCACTGAGATAAGAAGTCACTGCCCCACCTGTGCTCCTGGAGTGTGCCCCAAGTGTGGGNTTTACCTGAGAGCATTCTTCCTGTCGATACAGGCTGGATAAAAACATGATAACTTCAGGTTATGTTAAGTGTCTGATTTGTGATGCAGTTTACCTCTGCAATAACTGCACTGTTCAAATTAATTAATACCAGATCATTATCTTTGGATGGCAGGCAGATGTTGAGGTTATGGTGTTTGTGAACCCTAAGCCTGTCTCTTTTTTCTGAACACATAACCAGCGGTTGCTATATAAATTGGAGAGCCAAGGTCTAGGCCTTCTGGCAGTCAATTGGTTTTGTAATTATCTTAGTAATAGTTCTCAATTATTATTCAGTAAAGGTCGTCTTTGCTCTGCTAATGGGTCACAGCAGCTCCCAGGGATCCAGAGATGGGCCAGTTCTCCTTTTTATCATGTAAATGACTTGCCATCTGTGTGCCACCCAGGTTCATCTAAGGCAGTTCTGAAAACACGGGTTATTAATATCAAAGCTGCAGATTCTGACAGGATTGTAGAATTGTTCTTAAATATTTTTAAAGAAGGGCTGTGTTTCCTGACATTCTCAAGACTCTAACAAATGTTGTGGACAGCTTTGTGGCAACCCTCTTCAAGTAATACAAGTAATGATTAAAAATACAAGCTTTTATTTTAACTAGTGGCATGTTTAGTTAACAAACCCTGCTACCCTTTTTTCCATCCCATGCTTGCCTTCATTTGTGTCCCACTGTATTTATTTCTGCCATGTGATTGCCTGGGGGGAAGTTAAATTACCAACCATAGTTATTACACTTGCACAAAACTTCTTTATTCCCTTCTCTAGATCATATTTACATTGCAGGCTGTGCTGAAAGTGAATAAAATGAAAAAGTTAACAAAACTGATAAAGTCATCATTTGTTTCTACTCTATTGTAATAGCCATGCTGTAATTGGTGCTGTTTCATATAAAATTACCATATAAATTGTGCCATCCAAAGCTGCAACAGAAAGAGCAACAGTATTTACAATAAATGGCAAATCCCTGTTAATTATTGATAACCTAATAAACACACCATTATAATTCAGCCTTATTATTCATTATTAATAATTACTCTTATTTACTGTTCATTGTGTAAGGATCAATTATGATTAACTGCTCTAAAAATGAACACTCCACATGCATGTTTCTATTTTCAGGGCCTTTTCTGTTGAAGGAAAGGCTTTCTGGATTAAAATGCTCAGTCTAACAGGGCAGAACATGACTGTACCTGAACAGCTTACAGACACCAGTGTCCTGATCCTGGTGCCTGTGGAAAGCTGCTGTGAGCTCTGACAGAGGCAGTGAATGATTTTGTTTCTTTGGAGGTCCTTCCTTGGCCCAAAGGTGGTTGGGTTATGACCTGGGATGTTCTCGGCCTTCTTGGCCACCTGGGCACACAGCAGTTTAACAGGGATGAAGCTTTGCTTTACTGCTTAGTGATGTCAGGGACCTCTTTTTGTTATAAACTCTGCCAAAAATTCATTGAGTCACCGTCACAAATCTTGGTGGTTTCAAAGTTTAATTTTGCTGGGGAAGGAGGCTGAACTGCAGGCACTGCAATGACAATGTGTCCTTGTGTGGATCTGCAGAGTGACCATCAGGTGTTGTGTGAATGAAGATGTCTTCCCCAGAAATGGTCAATTTATTGAGCCTTTGGCCTTACAATGTTTTTTTTTATATAGATAAAGCCCAGTCTTTCTAGACTGCATTGCCAGAGTCAAGGCTTTTACCTTCTGGCATTGCCTGAGCCATTGCTGGCTGTGGGAAGGACAGGACCAGAAGCATTGAGAGCCTTCTCAACACTTCTCCCTTTTCCTACCAGGCTTTCTATTTTCTGATGTCTCTTCCAAGCATAATTCAACTGCTAATTGCCTCTAAGAAACAGCACAAGAGAATATTGATTTCTTACAATGCAGACCAGATGCTTTCCTTCTTTGTTTCAGTTTTCATGCTTCTGACCAGATCTTTGACTGATATTTTGCTTTGTCACTCATTTCAGGTTTTTCATGCACAGGTAACTCCACTGTATCTCCTGTTAGATGTTAAATACTGCAGATTCCATCTGTTATGAGATGCACTGAGACAAGAAGTCACTGCCCACCAGTGCTCCTGGAGTGTGCCCCAAGTGTGTCACACATGGAAGTGCCATGAAGTTTTCACAGTATATGAATAAGGGGCAGGAGGATGATCACTGCATGCCAAGGTGAGACTGGATTCCATATCTGACTGGATTTCACATGGATTTATCAGTGGGGGTTTAAATTACACTGTCTGCAGGCAGCATTTTTGAGTTACCAGAGTTTCTCTGCACAGAGGAGTTTCTGGGTGTGGAGATTTTGCTTGACAAGGGTTCTCCACTGTCTTTCCCCAACTGCCCACTTCAGAATTCAAAATATCTGTAAAAAGCTCTGTATTTTTCCATGATGTGCCAGTTCTTACCAGCTGTGATTTTTCCAGTGCAGTGATGCACTATAAGGCAGCCAACTGACTTGTAAAAGGATATGAGTTTGTGTGCCAAGGAGAATTTAGCATAATGTTTCAACTGCAGATATAAACCACAATTTCAAAGAAGGAAGAGAAGAAATTCACAATGTACACAAATGCGATATGTGTAAATATTTTTTATTTTGTTTCAAATAATGTCTTACTCTTCTGTGTGTGTGGCATCTAAGACAGGCTGAATATTTTTAGCACATAAGATATAATTCACTTAGTTTATGGACACAAAGCAGTGTATAAACCATGTAGCTCAATAAATGCTTTGTTTCCAATTCTTATGTGAATTACCCTGTGGCATATCAGGAATTATTCCAGAAATTCATTTCAATATAGAATGAAGTTTCAACAGAAGCCTTGGGCAGCTTGTGGCACCTCTAGCAGCACCAGTGCTGCAGTGCAGGAGGAGTGTGGTTTGGCACCACGCCTGTGCCTCATCTTCACACCTCTCCTCAAGCTGTGCAAGGCCACATCAAAGTGTCACTGCACCCACTGCTCCCAGGGGAGGTGTGTCTCTCAGGCTTGGCTGCACAAGTCACACTTTCACAGGGAGGTGTTGACACTTCTTAAATAAGAGCAGAGTTTGCTCTCTTTAACTGGGCAGTGGCCCTTTGCACGGCATCCTTAGGCAGCACTCCCAGCTCCTCATGAGGTAATTAAATATTGATCTTGCCCCTTTTGCAGATGGAAATGCTCGTGCTGTGTGTCAAGAAAGGATCACTGTCTCATGGTGTCATGGTTCAGCCCCAGCCAGCAGCTCAGTTTCACAGATCTGCTGCTCACTGCTCCCCAGTGGGACTGAGGAGAGAATCAGAAAAGTAACAGGGGGAAAACACGTGGGTTGAGATAAAGACAGATTAGTAGGGAAAGTAATGGCACACAGTGCAAAGCAAAACATGGAGTTCATTCCCCACTTCCCATGTCCAGACAGGTGTTCAGCCGTCCCCAGGAAAGCCAGGTTCCATCACCCCTGAGGGTGGCTTTGGGAGAGAAACCATCACTCTGAATGTGTCTCCTTGCTGCTTCTCCCTCAGCTGAGCATGGCACTGTTGGGTATGGGACCCCCTTAGGTCAGTTTGGGGTCAGCTGTGTCCTCTCCCAAATCCTTGTGCCCCCCAGCCCCTTGCTGCCAGAGGGGATGAGGAGCAGAAAAGGCCCTGACAGTGAAAGTGCTGCTCAGCCATAACTAAAACATCCCTGTGCTATCAACACTTTCCTGCACAAATCCAAATCACAGCCCCATGTTAACTCAATGAGGAAAATTAGCTCTATCCCAGGCAAAAGCAGTACACAGTCTGTTACTCCAGTTGATATAATTTTCTAATTAAGGTATAATTAATGTATAATGCAGTAGAAATACTAGGTAGGAGTGAAATTGTGACCATCTACTGTTATTGAAAATGTTCTATGAACCCCATTATGCCATTGTAAAATAATTCTCTAAATGTCCATGATGTGAGGAGCACAAACAAGAAGTCACTGTTATTAGACATGCTTTTATTATGCAGCCTAACTGAGAGCAATATTGTGTTTAAGAATAAGCAGGGAAGTAAAAAAGGAGGGATTTTGATCACAGAGAAATCAGCTTTACCATGTGCTGTAAATATTACTGAGGCAGCAGCATGCCTACTTTTCAGAAGCCAGAAAATGAACAAAACAAAGGGAGGAATATCATGAATCGTAATTTGCTGCAAATGCAAACTATTCAATGTGTTTAGTATTTTCTTTTAAATTTTTTTCCCTTTGTTTTGTCTTGTTTTTAAGTAAGGTAATATACATATTTTGATCACTTTGCTGGAACCTCAAAACATGGAAATACAGCACCAATGAGAGTTGAAAGCTGCTGAAAAGTGTCTGTTGCTGGCACAACTGCCAGAGCTTTTGCTATTTTCTCAACTCACATTTGCAGCATTTCCCACCTAGCGCAGGAAATGGTGGCTGCTTGCATAAACATATATTTAAGGCTTAAAAGAGCCAACTTTGAAGTTAGTCCAACTGTTGGTGTTTATAGAGGGATGAGTGTGTCAGGAGAGAAGCTGCCTGTTCATCAGCTCGCTGTGGCAAAGCTGCCTCTGAACTCAGAGGGACAAGAGTGAACCTTTCACTGCCCTTGCAGCTCAAGTACAGCTCTTGGTGCAGGGCACTCCTGCACCATCCTCCACGTTGCCTTTTGGGTATGGTATAATTATTAGATTCATTATAAAAAAATCTTGCATTTCAGCATTATGTTTACCTGAGGGCAACCTGGGAGTTTTAATATTTGCAAGCCCCATTTTATCCTTCTGTGATAAAGCTCTACACTGAACGTAGGGTGAACCAGGCAAGCATCAAAATGTCTAATATTTATTAGATAATTGATGAAGACTATGATATACTCTTGCAGAGAAATGAAGACTGGTAGATTGGAGGCAATAAAATCAATTAAGCCCGATATGTAATTATTTGGCAATTTAATGACTAGATATCCAATGAATATTTGCTTATTTATCAGATTAAACAATAATTAAATTAGTCTTCATAACAGGGGAATGAGACAAAGGTTTTTCTTTAATTTTACATTTCCACTTGAGGTTTTCATATAAGCAGATTTTGACAACCTGGGAAGGCAGAACGGTGCAATCTGTGGGAAAACAGCAGCACCAAGGAAGTTATATTTTAGTTTTTTACCACAGAGATATGTTCAATAACCAGGTCAGCTTTCCTAGGAGAAAAGAAAGCAAATAAACCCAGCCTCCCACCTGAACTTAATTTGATGCAGATGAATGAAACATCAGCAGGCTTTTGGCCCTGAGTGAAAATGGGAACAATGAAAAGCAGTTCTTTTTGTTGGGAGATAATATTTTGTTATTTTACACTTCTAAGATTTGAAACATGCCTGAAAAAAATTGGAACTCAACTATAGATCTTTGATTTTAAAATTTTGTTTTTCATTTATATGAACACAGGAAGCTTGGGAATATCTCATTTTATTGCTTTTGTGACTATAGAAAAGAAAAATCTGTAACTTTATGTGCTGTATTCCTGTGCCATACACTAGATTAACAGCAGCAGTAGGTCATTATCCAGGCTGAATTTTAACCCATTCTCAGTGCAGTCCTTCGGGCCTGTCTCACTGGGGACACTCCTCAAATGTACAGCATCCATTTGAGTCTAAACCTCTGGTTTTAATGATGTTGTCTTCTTGAACCATGGGCTGTAGAGTGCTGAAAATCAAACATTGTTCAGTACACCTCGATGTGAAATATTTCCATCTCCCACATAATAAGTGTTAAAAAACACATGGATGAGGTGCTTAGGCAAATGGTTTGGTGTTGGACCTGGTCCTGTAAGGTTGATAACTGGGCTTGATGACCTTAGAGGTCTTTGCCAAGATCAATGATTCAATGATTCTTACCTGAAACCTGCCCATGCCCCTGCACAGGAAACTGAATACAAAACTTGTGCTTTTCCAGCCCCTTTGTGCCTGTGTCTCTACTTCTGCCTCTCTTTCCAGCTCAAGTGGCTTTCCCTGGGTGAACTGTCAAGGAGAGCGTGGTCCCCAGTGCTGCTGCTCTGTGCATGGCTCCTCTGGCTCCTCTGCTCTCAGCCACCCCTGCGAGTGCCACCTTTTGGGGGAAGCCAGGGAGGTGACAGAGGAAGTGCTGGGGGAGAAAGGTGAGAGCTGATGTGAAGAACTGCAATGGCAAGAGCTCTGCTGGCAGGGGAGGGGGCAGGAGCTGGAGGGAGTGGAAAAGCACAGAGGGTTTGTTTTATTCTGACAGCCCAGTTATTGCATGTACAGAAGGTGCAGTTGGTGTCACAACACTTGGGTGTGCTTGGGTATATTTTCTAATATTCACAGTGGGAAAGAATCAAACTAAATCCCCATTCAGTGCTGGCAGAGTGGAAGTGCCTCCAGCAGCCAGTGCCTAGCACTGAGGATGGAAACAGCACAAAGCCTTAAAAATGCTTATCTAACCCTGTCATGAGCTCATCCAGTGCCCCCAGCCCTTCCAGGCAGGCAGGTACACCCAGGCCTTGGCACATCCCATGGCTGGCTGCACTCCCTGTGGGAGCTTCATGACACTGCCAAATGGCCTGGGGGATTTCCTTAACCCAGAGCATGGGGGATAGCAGAGCTCATGTACATCCCAAACACTCTGCCCTGGATTTTGGGGTTTTTAGTGGTGCAGCCAAAGTGTGAAAATGGATGCAGGGCTTTTAAAACTTCCCAATAAAGAGAAAACATTGTTTGAAGCCATGGAAGCTGTGGATCCACTGGCACAGCAGCTAATGCAGTTTGCTTCTCCAGTAGAGCCCTGAAGTACCTTTAGATATTCATATATAAAATGTAAGTATATAACCTGCTGTAAAAAAGCTACAGCAGTGCCCTGGGCAAGCTTCCCTGGGCTGTGGAGGGTAATTACATGTGGAACACAAACACTGCTCCAAAATTCACCTCATTAGATGTCCAGCTTTTTCTCATACAAATTTTTCTCATATAAATGCTGGGAGATCTATCCATGTTAATAGGAGTAGTTGTTATCTCTTGATGGAGAATTTTGACTTTGTAACCTAATCAAAGCTCACTTGGCAAAAAAACCAAACCAAACCAAACTTTTCCTGTCAATTCTAAGAAGGAATTAGATCCATAGACAGCCCTGCCAGGCCCCAGTTCCAGACTGCTGCTGGAGGTGAGTAAACCAGAAGGATCAGCTTGTTCTGGATGGAAATGGGTCTGCAGCAACGGCCAGCTTGGAAATACAGCTTTGTGTTCCAGCCAAAAATCAGACAGAAATGGTCACAGCTGAAATGTTACATCAAGCCCTGGTAACTGCTCACAGCAAACCACACAGCTGCTTGGGAAGGCATGACTTAAAATCTGTCCTTTTCAGGTAAAATTGGGAATGTTTCTGTGTCATTCTCGTGAGTGCCATGGTTCCTGTAAGTACCATGTATAAGAAGGGGGAAAAAAAAGAGAAAACATCTGCATTTTAAGATGCTTTCACAATGTTTTAAGATAATTTTGTGATAGGGAGCTTTTAGGCATTTACCTATAATTTTAATGGAATGATGAGATTTATGCTCACCCTCTTTGTCCACATCAAATGAACTTTACCATGGCTAATACTAAGCTAGTCAGAAACGTTCATTAGACATTGCTTGTGGCAGAATTATGAGTTCCCAATTTTTTTTTTTCTGCAAATATAGAAGTTCTGATAAAAAACTTTAAAGCAGCTAGATTGCTGCTTTCCAGGACAACTTTCCTAAGGAGTTTATAAGGGAAAACCAGATCCAACAAATAATCAACTCAGGTGTGGAGGAATGAGATTCAAGTATCATTTCTGCAGACAGGGTTTTGGCACACATGCAGAGAAAGAAAATATAATTATAAATGATAAAAAATACTGGGTAAGAAAATGAGCAATTTGATACAGATTTACTGTTTAAAAATCGAGATGCAGTATTTGTAGTTAAACATTTATACAAATGAAAGCTGTGTGTATATTTCTGTACCAGTGATGAAGGTGACCCTGATTTAGTTCATTCCAAAAAAAAAGAAAGGAACATTTAAATATGTAAATCACAGATGAGCTAAGTTTAGGGAGGGTTATCAAAAATGTCTGTTATCTTTGAACATGAACATATGCTCACTATGCTAATTCTGTAGGATCCTTAGATCAAATGCTGGCATATTTCAGTGTTTTGCATTGCCTTAAAATTTTACTTCAGATTTCATAATTTTCTTTATTTTGTAAAGTTTTTTTTGTTCTAATCACCAAATCCCAAATTAAGAAGGACCATCTGAAGGAGGGAATTTTCCTGTGTTCCTCTGTTAGCCTGGAGAAGTTGCATCTTGCTGGACACTGCACTGAAATCAGAAGAATATGAGATCAGAACCAGACCACTCCACAATTCATAAGTAAATTTAATGTATTACAAAGGGTAAACTTTGTTTAAATTTTCCTTAAAAATGCCTTTTAAATTGCTAAGATCAGAGAGACCCAAACTTTTAAACAGACTGGTGGCTCAAGGTTGCTGGTGTCTGTATGTACGTGACTTTTTGTTTTAAGAAATTATAGTTGTCATGAAAGGAAACCATAATTTCATGTATGGAAAAAAAATTCCTCAGTTCCTGATTGTCCAAGACACTTTCCTGCAGGTTTCTTCCTGAAAACTTACAGAAACAGATTTTGATACAATGAGGGGATGAAGTTTGGTTGCTGTTTATTAAATTTCATTACCATTTTTGGGTTTTTTTTCTTTAAGATGAAGATAATAGCAGTTTATATGTTCATTTCAAACATGATCCACAAAACATTTTCCTATTAATTTAAGCTCTCGCATCTCTGTCTTTTGTGACCCCCAAGAGCTCTTTCATTAAGGTGTAAATATGTTCCTAAAATAATCAAAGTGCCATTATCACCCTTTCCTTCATTTAGGTGCCCAGGAAGGGAACTGCAAAGGCATTTAGGTAAAAACATACATTTAGAATAAAGAGATACCATTAAGACAAGGATCTCTGCAGATCATTAGTCTGGTCGTTCTCTAATGTGCTCTCCCTTGAATTTTGTTTAGCAGAATGCAGTGTGAGATAAATGGCACATCTGTGAGGAGACCCTGGAAGTTTTCACTCATTGCTCACCTCTCTCTTGGCACTGGGCCATTCCACGGAGTGAGTATTCATTATATCCTTATCTCCAAGCTGAGGAACAGCCCTGGCTGTGTCCTGTGTGGCTGAATCCCAGCAGAAAGAACAGCTCCCTTAATACTGAGTAATGCTGTAAAACTGCTGCCTTGAGTTTGAGGAATAAAAACCACAGGAGGTTCTAAATGTTGTAGCATGAATCCCTAAATTCTTTACTTTACACAGAGGAGACAGCTGGGGGTTTTTGCCTCTTCCACACTCTGTTCCCACATGGCTCTTGGAATGTTCCACAGTGCCTCCAATGACACATTGTGGGAACTGGTGAAAAAATCCTGGAACAAGGAAATAGGAAACAAAATGAAACATTAAACAAAGGACATTTAAATCATCTGTCCGTGGACAATCAGCTGGTTTTGGTGTTTAGATTGCAGTGACAGTCCTTGTCCAAGTACCAAATGGTGAATGTTTAGGCATAACCTAACCTATTGAAATAAATTGGGAATATAAAGACACAGAAGAGTTGACACTTCACCTTGCTAATGCTCCCTTAACACCAGCAAGTGTGTCCTGATAGGAATCAATCCTTTGATAAAGACAGAACACAAAAAATGGAGAAACTCAGATGAACAGAATAATTTAAAGACATTTATAGCCCATTTTCACTGCCACATTGTGCCAGAAGAGCAAAGCAGCAGAAGTGATATATAGATCATTGATTTTTATCCCTTTCAGAGCAGCCCTTCTTAGTATTTTTAATGAAACATTAAATGATTGTAATGTAAACTGTAACAGAATGGCATAGTTTTATACTTTCTTAATTGGATGCTAATATCCATGTCAGTATTTGCATGAAAAATGGTGTACTAAGCCAAAATATCAAGGTTTTTTAAACTCATAATCATTCTTCTGCTGATACCATCTGTCAGCTTAATCTTCACCTCCCAGAATCCAACGAAGAGGATGCCTTCAGGGGAAGGAAAAGAAAAAAAAAATTACAGTTATGAAAGTACAGTGAAGTGAGTTTAAACCATGGGCTGAAATCCCATTTGATTATATAGGACTTATTAGTCATTAATTGTCAAAGTTGGAAAATAATTAAGAATTGCTGTTGGGGCATTGTCAGGCGTCCTCCCTGAAGGAGCAGTGGAGAAANTCTGTCAGCTTAATCTTCACCTCCCAGAATCCAGCGAAGAGGATGCCTTCAGGGAAAGGAAAAGAAAAAAAATTACAGTTATGAAAGTACAGTGAAGTGAGTTTAAACCATGGGCTGAAATCCCATTTGATTATATAGGGCTTTTTAGTCATTAATTGTCAAAGTTGGAAAATAATTAAGAATTGCTGTTGGGGCATTGTCAGGCGTCCTCCCTGAAGGAGCAGTGGAGAAAGGATGGAGAAGGGATGGAGAAGGGTTGGAGAAAGGATGAAGAAAGGATGGAGAAGGGATGGAAAAGGGATGGAAAGCAGAGCAGATGCACTGCTGGCACAGCAAACCCCTGAGGAGGAGTCATGGAGCTGCCTCTGGGAGCACCTGGAGCAGCTGAAATCCCCTCTCCAGCAGTGAGTCTGTGTCCCCTCTGCACTGTGTGACAGTCTGAACTGTGTTTGTGCTCGTGCTTCATTCTTCTCAGAAGGGTTTGGATTGCAGGGGACATTAAAGATCACCTGGTTCCAAGCCCCTGCTGTGGGCAGGGGTCTCACCTACCAAATCAGGTTGCTCAGAGCCCCACCCAGCCTGGCCTTGATTCTCCTCTGAGCTTGTCATTTTACAGCCCCCCTGCACGTGCATAACCTGCACAGGGCTTTGTTTAGGAGAAGTCACCTTGTGTTTATCATTTCTAGGGCACAGATCCCTCAGTGCACCATCAGACAGCCACTGAGGGAGCCAGATCCTCAGGAACAGAGGAGAGGAGAGCACATCACCTGCTGCAGCCTGCTCTGAAAGCAGAACATGTGTACAAAGCAAGCTCACATCTCCTGGAAGGTTGTCCCAAATCTCTGCAACCCTGCAGGGGCTGCAGGCCAATGCTTTCCTGACAAAAGTGAGAGGGTGCACGTTGAAACCTCTCCAGCTGTCAGCAATTCCTTGAACACACAGCTACTTTACTGCCCCAAAGAAATTCCAAAGGCGTTGTTCTTTCCAAGTGCTGCTCTTGGGGTTTCAGAGACAAACAGCCCAGTGTCTGTAGAGCAGCTGGACCTGCACCAGTGCTCCAGGTGGGACAGCACAGCTGGGACTTGGCTCCTCTGCAC
>VWYE01022320.1:1594-12654 GCA_013398995.1 Alaudala cheleensis | reverse complement strand
TTGCTCAGAGCCCCACCCAGCCTGGCCTTGATTCTCCTCTGAGCTTGTCATTTTACAGCCCCCCTGCACGTGCATAACCTGCACAGGGCTTTGTTTAGGAGAAGTCACCTTGTGTTTATCATTTCTAGGGCACAGATCCCTCAGTGCACCATCAGACAGCCACTGAGGGAGCCAGATCCTCAGGAACAGAGGAGAGGAGAGCACATCACCTGCTGCAGCCTGCTCTGAAAGCAGAACATGTGTACAAAGCAAGCTCACATCTCCTGGAAGGTTGTCCCAAATCTCTGCAACCCTGCAGGGGCTGCAGGCCAATGCTTTCCTGACAAAAGTGAGAGGGTGCACGTTGAAACCTCTCCAGCTGTCAGCAATTCCTTGAACACACAGCTACTTTACTGCCCCAAAGAAATTCCAAAGGCGTTGTTCTTTCCAAGTGCTNAGAGGAGAGGAGAGGAGAGGATCACCTGCTGCAGCCTGTTCTGAAAGCAGAACAAATGTGCAAAACAAGCTCACACCTCCTGGAAGGTTATCCCAACTCTCTGCAACCCTGCAGGGGCTGCAGGCCAATGCTTTCCTGACAAAAGTGAGAGGGTGCACGTTGAAACCTCTCCAGCTGTCAGCAATTCCTTGAACACACAGCTACTTTACTGCCCCAAAGAAATTCCAAAGGCGTTGTTCTTTCCAAGTGCTGCTCTTGGGGTTTCAGAGACAAACAGCCCAGTGTCTGTAGAGCAGCTGGACCTGCACCAGTGCTCCAGGTGGGACAGCACAGCTGGGACTTGGCTCCTCTGCACTGCCAGGGATGCTCTGCACAGAGCAGAACAGTGCTGAGCTCTGTGCCAGGAGCCCCCTCATCAGCTCAGTGCTCTGTGTGAGCCCCCTCCACTGCCCTCGTGCAAAAAGGATCTGCTTCACACACTCCAGGACAAGTTCATGCGCAATAAGTGGAAAAACAAGTAGGAATTGTTCCCAAAGTGCCAATCTTAAAAAAAAAATCAAGTATATGGATTTTACTTCATTTCTTTCATATAGTTTAAACCACTATGAGTGCTGAAAAAAAAATACAAGGCATTTTAAAATCATTATTTTTTAACAAAAAAAAAAAAAGTGTTTTACTGTTTAAATGCTTGCATTTTTTTCTTCTTCTTCTTTTTTTTTTTTTTAATTTTGTTTTTCTTTTCTCCCCAGGCCATACTTGGAGCTTTTCACACTGCTTTGAACAGCTGGAGAAAGGAAAAGGAAGTAAAAAATTTGATCTACTGATAGCTTCTCTGCTGCCCTGCTAAGAACCTGCTGCTCTGGCCTTGCTTACTCACAAAGATGTGCCACAAAAAATTACAAAAAGCTAAAGCAGAATGTAAGAAGTGTGTGGCACCTCCACTGGAGGTGGTGTTTGCTGGAGTCTCCAAGGCAGCACCTGAGGAATCTTGGCTTCAGGTTTTCCAGCTGGGATATGAGGTACAGTGGGAGGAGTGTGATCCAAGGAATGCAAAGGGGAAAGAAATGTAATCTTCATATGGAAAAATCTTATTTTGGCATAGAAAATCACAATTGTTCCAACAAAATTTTCTTCCAGCCTCTGGAATGAATGAGCCCCCATGGCCCTCTCCAGCTCCTAACAGGGCAGAAAATATCAGAGAGGATCAGAGTTATGGCATCAGACAACAAAGCTTTTTTTCATTAATTCTGTTTTCATAATGTCCAAAATAAAATTAGCATGTGCTTAGCTGAACAGGGTGGGCAAATTGGCATAAGGAGAAATACTGGTATGTTCTAACTTGCAAAGTGGTCTTTTTATGTCCCAGGAGCTGGTTTGTGTATGATAAATCTCTGTACAGAACAGATTTGAGCTATATTTATTTATTCATATGAAAGGCATTGTACTTGTACTTTTTACTTTGTTCTGTACATTTACCTGGCTTNGATAAATCTCTGTACAGAACAGATCTGAGGTTTCATAAGGTTTTTCCACGCATGTGCATGCATCAATCACACATACAGCTATATTTATTTATTAATATGAAAGGCATTGTGCTTGTACTTTTTACTTTGTACTGTACATTTACCTGGCTCCCCACATCTCATACGAATTTTCTGATTTATTTGTCCTATGCTTATGTGTGATTCCAGAATGACTTGAAGTGATCCTACTGAGCAAAATTTCCCAGAATCAGAGTCCTCAGACTGGCATTCTGGTAAGTTAATAGCAGAAGATTGTTTCAGAATGCTTTAAAAAATAGGATCCTTATTTTTCTTTTCTCTTTCTTCCTCCCTACCCTTCACAGAGTAAGCAATTGCAGATTACCAGAGGGAGAGGAGTGTTCCATGCATTTCCTTGTAAGTTGTTTTAAAGCTCAAGTAGTTTATCCTGCTTCCATTTATTAATACAAGACAGAGTTTAAAGTACACAGAGACACAACACATATTCATTTAGCAGTGACAGCTTAACCAGGCTTTCTAAAGAATATTAAACTCTGCTCAATCAATGCCATTCTCCAGGTCTCTGTTTGGTCCATTATGGGGAATCTGAATGAGGAATTAAACTCCCATATCAGATAATAATCAGTCATTTTGATGGGAGAGAATTTCCATAATTTATCTGCCAAGGTGAAATTCCACCCAGGGCAGAGGAGCAGCCAGAGGGCAGGGAAAGCTCTTCAGCTGGCAGGAGTCTCTTGAAGCCTCAAACAACACCAAGGCTCCAGGTTTGCTCCTTCCAAAGAGACTTTTTTACTGCAAGGCATGGAATCACCTCCCTTCTGGAGAAGTTAATTGTGGTTACACCAAAGGCCAAATTAATTTCATCATCAGCTTGCAAATCAAAGTTGGGTCAATAAGGACCGACACATTACTTCCAATAATAAAATCCCTTATAAGGGGAGGAATTATTTGCCCTCCCTTTGAAGTATTTCTCTTGGGAAATGAAATGGAGAAGGGCAGAAAATGACACCACCATCTATTTTATAAATTCTAAGTGTCTTTTCACATCCATAGTCCTTTAAGCCAGAGACTCTTGGCTTTTTGTGTTGTTTCAAAAGTTATTTGAAACTTTGTGAGCATGCTCATCTTACTTTTGGCTTTCACCTACATATTTCTCTAGAAGTCCACTTTAACTCAGAACCTGGCAAGCAATTTAGCACTTATTTATTGAAACGTGTGCATGAGCCTTAAAACCAGCAGACAGTTGCAGCACAAACATCTGTCTTTTGAAAAGATAACACCCTGTCAAAATGCCCCGGAGCAAAATCTCTTCCCGTGGTTTGAAGGAGAAGCAGCAGCAGCTACAGTAGTTAGAGAGCAAGTATTTTTGGAAAGATGACAGCTGGGTTGTCAGACACTAATGCTGAATTACACAATGCTTGTATGCTACAGCAGAGATGTAATAAGCAATTATTCTTACATTATCATATACAGGGCTGCCAAAGCACTGTCTGAGAGGCAGGATAAAGGGCTCGAGCTCTGGGCTGGTTCTACTGCTGCTGGGGGGTTTCCATCAAATGGTGTTCAGTCTATTTTCAGTCTTGTCACCCAAGGAAGTATCAGCTTCAACATCTGTCATGGCAAAAAGATATCAACCGATGGCATCTCCAAGGCAGAATTATCCTCAGCATGAGGGAAGCAGCAGACGAGTTACTGTAACTGCTGCTGATCAGAATTTACCTTCTTCATCAGCAGATTTAGTGCAGGGAGTAAAATCATATTTACTTAATCTTCAGTGTTGGAAGCCTCAACAAATTTCATTGTGTTTCACATGTGTCATTTTTACACAGCACTGTTAAAAAGATCACTGCAATCTTCAAAGGAAGTAAGAGGTCTCTGGGTAGTATTTATTTAGATCTTTTCTCATCTGGAAAGAGAAAATAAAAGAACTCCAGTCAGGGAGAAGGATGAGCAAATGTATTGAATAGCTCCTTTGTCAAGGAAAACAGCCAAACAAGCTTAGGGCTGGAAAACAAATGACTGGGGGTGATTATGGCACTGGTCTGTGCAATTATAAATAAAGAAATTAAGAGAAAGGAATTGCTCAGTGTTTCTCAAGATAGGAGAACAAAAGGACACCAATTGGGCTGTTTGGGTTATAGGTTCCAAACAATCACAAGGTCATTTTCCAACACCCAGTTAAATGGTCATTTTAGTTAAACTAGTTAAACAACTAGTCAAATTCATGGCTATGAGCCAGAAATCCATTTGAGGTTAAAACTGCAGCAGCAGAATTTATGGAAGGAAAAAACTCCATTGAGGACTGAGTGGATGTAATTTCTGCCTCAGTTGCAAAGTCTTATCCTTGTAATTTTTCCCTAGGTATGCACATGTGGAGAGTGGCTAAATGGCCCAAACCAGACCTGACATGGATCTTCTCATGCTCCAAATCACAAGGCTGGAAATTTAACTCATTCCAATTGTCAGGAACCCACTGAAGTCAACTGACCCATGCAGATTAATTCTGAGGGCCTCTGTATATTTGTGACTATCAGAAAAAAGGAAGGACCTTAAGAAAACAAAGAATATAAACAGAAAAATTTTAGAAAAGTTATCCAAAAGTCTTTTCATTACCTTAAGATGCCAACTATTAGAAATCCTATTTGAAGTAATTTCGAATAATCCTATTTGTGTGGTTTTCCAAGAAGCATCATTCAACAGCTGCTCCATCTCATCTCCTGGCAAAACTTGGGTAAAGACAGTTCTCCAGACATTGACTTTGGTAAACCAAGGCAGGGTGCTATTTTCAGTCAGATTCCTCAAAAATGTTTTTTAGCCTCATCTCACTCTTCTGCTTTCTTAGATTTCAGCTCAGATTAAGCAGAAACACATCCAGAGAAGACATGAAAATAGTTGAATCCAACACAATTAAGTAAATTCACAGTCAAGTCATGTTAAGGAAGATCAGTGTGTTTCCTCTTCCACTTGAGAGCATGGAACACCCAACTGCCCAGCTATTTTTGGGAAGAAGGACAGGCTTCAAGCACAATGACAGCTAAGCAGAAGCATTACTTAGACTATGAACTGCACCAAATGTGGCTAAGACATCTGAAGTGAGTATTGTGTGGTTTTAATAGATAAATATTCAGTGTGTGTGTCACCGAGAGTCACTAAATATTGTCTTTCATGTTAAACAGGATCTGCTTCCCCTTTCATTTTTGGAGAGACCAAAACCTGTGAGATTCTGCAGCACGTTCACTTTTCCAAGGTGAGAGAGAGCTCTGTGGCATGGCTGTCTGTCTGTCCAGCTGTGGAATTCTGAGCACACATTCCTGATCCAGCACACCTTTTTTCCAGCTGGGCTCTGGCTTCATCCTTCCCCTGACTGACCCACAGCTGGGCTGGTTGCTGCCCAAGGACACTCAGCAGTGCCAGCCCCACATGGAATGGAGCCTCTAATGAATCCCCACTGAAATCCCATCAATTGTGGATGAAATGCTACCTGCCTCCCAGGTGAGTGTTTTCTAGGGTTTGTATTTATTGGTAAGAAAAATTGACTAGCAGGGTACCTGGATTTTATTCACAGCATCTATTCATAGCACACAGACACATTCTACAATTGTAGCCACTATTAAGAAAAATCAACAAAAGGCTACAGCATTATCTGAGCTTCTCCAGCAATTTCCTCTCACACATTAGGCATGCCTTACTTTTCCTTTTGTTGTCCAAGGAAGTATTATTTATATAATGTTCCACTGTGCTTTAAATAGTTCTCCAGACCATTTCTCAGATGAATTAAGAAAAAAGTTACCTGCTATTGAGCTGCTGTTATTCCTTTGTTGCCTCAGATTCTCAGTTTCAGATGTGCCAGGGTTAAAAAAAGTCCTCCCTAACTCTCACAAAGCCCTCCAGGGAGTCTCTGTCACATTTGATCTTCCCCTGTCTCCCTGTTTCTCAGGGTGTCTTCTGAATAACAGCAGTTTTGTCTGTTTTATTTGCTCTTTCTCTTACACACACCCAGTTGAAGAAAAGTAATTGAAACTATGGCATCTCACCTTGCAGTATCTGTGTATTTGAACTGAGGTGTGTCTAGAGATCAAATTTCTGCTCATCGACTGCATAAATGTGATCCAAAGCCTGGAGACATCAGTGAACTCTGCAGGAGTTCACTTGCTGAGCAGGTGTTCATGGCCCATCACAGGAAAAGAGATTTGGGGTAGAAATAGCTTTTCACCTCTACAAACTGAGCAGCTTTTTGCTGCAATTTGCACCTCTGGACCTTCCAGTAACACCCAGGTTGCTCTGAATTTGTCTGGCAGCCCAAGCTGAACAAAACAGTGAGGCATCAAGCAGCTGTGTGCCTCCTGCCTGGGATTTGCTCTAAAACACTCACTGGTGATCCTGCAGGAGCTCTTCCCTTGCTGCACTTGAGCCACAGTGGCTGCACCTCTTTCCATGCCATGGTACACACACCTCTCATTCACCAGCAGAAAATTCTTCCCATTTTCTACAGAACTGACCATTTGCTTTCAGCAATGCAATTTCTTTTTTTTTAAGTAGAAGCTTGATATTTTTTTTTAATGGTAAGTTCTAAAAATAAAAATAATCACCAGTGTTGAGCAACCTCCCACAGGAATGAAGCACAAAAGGGCCAGTCAGACCTCATCAGACAAGAGTCTTCTGTTGAGATAAACCACCCTATTTCCCAGCAATTGAAGTATCTAATGGAAAACATCCCTGCATCTGGAAACAGGTCTGATCCATGATTCATTAAGCATCTTGACTGCCTTCCACAAAGGGGGATCTGTCAGCTCTGGAAAAGGTTTTGAAGCACTTGTGGCTCCCAGGAAATGTCTTCCTCTCAGGGGGAAGTTTCCAAAAGGCTTTGGGCAGCCCTGCCTGCAGCTCAGCCCTGCACAGGGGGCTGACAGAGCCCCCAGCCCCCAAACCTGGCTCTGTGGGTGGGGGAATGTCCCCAGTTCTCCTGGTGCCAGCTGTGCTGTCCCAGGTGTGCAGAGCTGTGAAATGATTGAATAGTTCTTTCTACATCTGTCTGAGCTGCCCAGGATTTTGGAGACCACCTTGCAAACATCTTTTACTCCTTCCATACCTTCATTGACAAAAATTTGGTTGCACCAACAATTTTCTAATTTGAGGCCTTTTTATATAATTACCATGCTGGATGGAACAATTTTGGACCTTGAACATTGTCAGGGAATTCTATTCCCTAAACATCCCCAGTGCTGGGCTGTTCTTGTTTCTAATAGTGTGTGCTTACATCCTCTCCTTGCTTTTCTATTGACAGAGACATTTAAACCTAAAAGCTGATTTTTTTTTTTAACCCAATTATTGCATGTTAGGCTTCTGAAAGTCTCTTCTAGGGATTTATGCTTTAATTTAATTCTCAAAACCTCAGTCTTATTAAGTGACAGTGATATTGGGATGTTAAAAAATTATTTCTGTAATGATTTTTAATACTCCCATCTTCCTTCAGAACCTCACAAATTATCATTTTGTTATTATGGTTTGGTTGAAACCTATTCCTGGTGTGAATGATAAGACAGGTGTTTGTCATTTTGAAGACTCCAGTAAAGGTATTTTAAGGCAGCACTTAGCAGCACAAATTAGGTGTTCTCTAATAATCTACGTGAGATGTTCAAGAATATTTTCCATGCAATTATGAAAATAGACCAGGGAAATTATCACACATTCCCAGGCCTGGATTACATTTTTATACCTTGTCATAGAGCATTAATTTCTGGCTGTTTCTTGCAGGATCTAACCCCAGCTGCTGGCTCTTTGCAGAGGCAGGACTTCGGGCACAGATGGCACAGAGAGGTGAGTTACAGTGGCCTCAGTGTCCCAAACATCATCTTTGGATGTTTGCCCCATGCCTTGGGATCTCTTTGTGCTGGGAGGTAAGTGGTCCCAGAGGGGGAAAGAAAGAATCACAGTGAAACACCAGCCAGGAAATGGGTGTTTAAGGGATGGAAGTGCTCTCTGCTCCACCTCTGACTGCTGCACTTGCTCTGCAGTGCAGTTTCTTCTCCTTTTGCCCAGCTCCTTTTGTGTTTTGCTGTATCCAGTGAAACAGGTTGGAATGTTTCATAATGAAGCAACCACACAATCCTCCTGTCAAATAGATTTTTTTTAATTTTCGCCTGATTTGATTTCTCCTATTTACCCAATGTTTCACAGTTCTTTGTATTCCCATTCCAAGTATTTCCTGTGCAAACATGGCCTTAAAATATCTGCTGGCTGCTTTCCCTGCCTTATGTTTTAGCCAAGCTATCTCTAAATTACCTTACATTTCTTTTTTTTATCTCATGTGAATGCTGACAGTTCTTTGGTTGGGTTTTTTTCTGGGGTGTGTCAATGCTGTGCTCTGCCACTCCTCTCCCCAGCAGTGCCCTCTCTCCCATCAGCAGTGGATTTCTGGCACTGAGATGTCCAAGGGCAGCTGCTGGATCCCACTGTGAGGATCCCTGCTGAGCTCCTCCTGTGGGAGAGCTGGCACAGACAGGAAGAAAAGCTGCTTTTAAGGGATGGTAAGATAAAAGAGAGCAGCAGCAGCTCTGTGAGAAGCTCCAGGGTTGCTCTTGCTCTCCTTGGGTAGTTGACTTTACACATATTTTGTCTGGATGCCCATTTTTATTTTAGGCATTCCTTAGAATGGGTCTCTTATATAAAAGAGATCATTTCTTATTAAAGTTGGTCTTTGATCTCCAAGTGGAGGTTCAGGCACAAGGACAATTTGAAATTATTTCTTAACAGCAGATATTATAATAGTAGTTGTGTTGCCTTTTTAAAGTGAGTTTTGTCTCTGCCAGTGAATATCTGCAATTTGTGCTATTGTTCCTCAGGTGAAGGTGTGGGTTTTTTACAATGGAGAATTCTACTATCAAAGAATTGGAGAGCTCTTTGGGTAAATAAACCTCCTTTAATCTCCTTAGCCTTTCACTTGGATCATTTATTCACTACAGATCTAATAATTGAGATGAAACCCATAAAATATTTTGTTCTTTGAAGTGACAGTGTGGTCAACATAACACAGCTGGCCTTTTTCCTTCTTCCTCATTCCTTTGGGCACAGGTGTGGTGGCCAAATGTCACTGCCACAGCCCACTGTCCTACTGACCCTAAGGGCAATGAGGAAATGATCTCGCTTTCTTTGTCCAGCTGTAAATTTTTAGAAGGTTTGGGAAGATTTATCTTCTCAAGATTTCCATTAAAATTGATTCCAACCAAATGAACACAAGTCACTTATAAACAAAGNTGACAGTCACTTATAAACAAAGAAGTTTTGGGGTTTTTTTTTTGTTTTGTTTTGTTTTGTTTTGTTTTGTTTTTTTTAACTACATAACTACAGCTGACTTAGAGGTGTTTTCTGCCTGAGAATCTGGGCTGGTACATGGTGTGAAATATTGCTACATGCATTTCAGGAAGTCAAAAGCCCAAATATTGTTGCTGTGCAGCAGAAGTGATGGGGTTCTTGAGAATCTGAGTGGTGAGCAATTACTCAGGTTAATAACAGGATGTCTGCAGTCCACTAAAGAGCATTGGCAATCACTCAGACACCTGAGCACTGCACAGGGAGGACATGCACAGCAGAAAACATTCAAATATACTGCTGAAAATACATAACATTTCTGTGAATAAATGAAGCTCAGAGTCATGCTTGGTATACTCATGGTCTAACTAACAAAGAAGATTAAATTTGAGTGGGAGATGCATGACTTGAGATCTAATCAGTGGAAATGCACACAGCAAAATGAATGAGAAGCTGATGAAATGTGAAAAAAAGAAGGATTGGGAAGAGGATTTTGAGGTCAGCATGTTGCTGGGCTCTCTCTGTGCAGTGTTGCATTCACTGCTCTGCCTCAGTAAAGGAGGGCCTGAAACCCTGAGCCTGGACATACCTGAGTGAGCCAGTTTGGGCTTTTGTAATCAGGATTTGTTCCAGGGACTGCAGAAGAGAGAAAAGGGTCCAAACCCATATTTCTCAATCAGCCCAGGTTCAATTAAGTGGCCTTTCTGCATTTGCAGTTCCCTATATCTCAATAGATAGTAGTTAATAGTTCTAATTATCTGCAACCAGATCATTAAATCTGATCAGCATCTTGATAGGAACAACTTGTCATGGCAGGCAAATGCCCAGGGCTTCATGGAGTTGACAGTGGCTCTCTAGGCAGCAACTGCTCTTGATGGAAGATCTCCAAACTGCTTAAGGTGTGTTTGAAATATTAAAATAGAAATGGCTGCTTTGTTTTCTGGCTGGCTCCAGCTCCAGCATTAGGTCACATTAAAGTGTATTTTTAATGATTAGTGCTGGCTGTGGTGCTGAACCTTGAGGAATGATGTGGGAAAGGGAGATTGGGACTAAATTGGCTTCTCTTTATGATGCTGAGAAGAGAAAGGCAAGCAGGAACTGCCAGGGAGTGGCAATGAGTGCTCCATAGTCACTTCTCAGTGCATCTCTATCAGAAACAGAAACAAAATTACTTCATTGACTCTAAACAGATAATCCAGCCTCCATGCCTGGATTATTATAAAAATAATAAGAAATATAATAGTAAAAATGTATATGTGTAAAAACTAGTATTATTCGCAATGTCTGGTTGGACTTCAGACCATTATTGGTCCAAATTTGAGATTATTGTCCTTCACTGACCATGATTTCTTTCATCCAACAGCTTGGCTAATGACACAATGGCAAGTTTTGGATAATTAAATAAACATAAATCAATTAATACCAAATATTTCTCCATTTTGCTGTTCCAAAAGACCTTCAACAAACACATTTTCAAGGAAATGATAACTTTCTTTGTGCTATGAGTAAATGCAATATTAAGCATATACCTCAGCTCTTGAGTTATGGCTTTATCTTTGATGTTAGTGATCAAATATTCATTGCCTTGATTATTCAAGTAATTAGAAATTTTATCAGTTTCTTTGAAAAGCTCAGAAGAGCCAAATCCCATTGAATGTTCAATATTTAGTTTACTGTCAGCAGAAGAATCATCAGGCAGGAGGTGACTGCGACAGGGAAAAAAGGGTTTGTGGCAGAAAGTCTCAGATTTTCAAAGTGAATGATTTTCCACCTTTGCTGTGTTGTAGTTACTTCTTGCAAAAAAAAAAAAAAAA
>VWYE01022319.1:1079980-1131443 GCA_013398995.1 Alaudala cheleensis | reverse complement strand
TTCCTGAGGAAGTTTCTAGGGACAAGTTTGAAATAGGTTCATAGAGTTATTTTACATGTTTGGTACATGTTACCTAATATAAATTTCGAGAACTGTTTCTCTACATTAAAAAAAAAAAAAGCAACTAAATATTCAAATTCAATCTAAAGTTAAAATTATTATTATGCTTATTTTTCAAAGAATTTTTAAAACATTATTTGGCTTAGCAAGTTTTTGAACCTTTTGACCTTGAGAAATTTACAGTATTCAGCTAAAAAGAGTTTCAACATAGGAATAATGATCTGCCTTTATGAAGAAAATACATTAAAAAATACCTTGTATACTTGATAATTAATAAATACTTTCTTCCCTATTCACACAGGAGTTAATGTTTCCAGTATTCCAATTAATAAAACAGCTTAGCCATTTTGCTGGGTAAACAGATCTTTTTACTGACTGAATGACCAAATAAAACTCATCAAACCTAACATTTAGACACTTTTGAGCAGACATATCTGCTTCTATCTTGAAAAAAAAATCTTCATAATAGCTAGAATGTAGAATAAAAAAATCAGTCCAAAGAATGTCTTAATTTCCTGAAAATAAGCATTTACACCAGAATTAAATTTAGCATACTTTTTTTTTCCTGTCACCCCATATGTACATTTTACAATTATGACGGTAATAACTAATTGATTTTGTCCTACTTTCACCAGACCATGGCAGAAATGGTGATTAGAGGAACAGAACAGTGCTCAGAGGTAGAGTCTAGGCAGATATTTTTTCTTTTTAAAAAACTATGCTGTTGAGGAGATTAATCTGAAAGACACTTGTGTCCTCTGTTTAAACAAATTATATGCAGTTACTACCTAAATATATCTTGTGTCTTCACAAAATTAAAAAAAAAAAAATCCAAAGGGAGCATCTGGGATCTCCACAGACCATCCAGCACCTTGGTGGAAAAATCATCCATGTGATAAAAAGTGATGATAGTCTATTAATTTTTTTAAAGAAGATACTCATGCTTTGTGTTCATTACCCCTGGGAAACGTGGAGCTGATTAAACAGGAGAGGTCTGTGGCAGAATGGAGAACTTTGATCAACAAATGAGGGCAGCTGGTGAGTGCATCCATCCACATCGCCATGCTGGGAAAGAAATCTGTAAAGTCAGCTCCAGGAGGAGCATTATCCTGAGCAGGCAGGCCTGATTCCAGGGTCTTGCTCACTCTCAGAGACCATGTAGGACAAATGGGATAAATCAGGCAGTATGAGACTTAAAATCAGTCTTGATTTGGTTTCTCAAGGCTCTATTTTAATGCTGTAGTGTTCAACATCAGACTTAATAATTTGGATCATAATGTCAGCCTACTTACTGATTATGCANTCCATGAGCTGAGACCAAAAGTCACCACTGTTTCTGGCACAGGCCAGGGAGGATTCACCCCCCCGTCCAGGCTCCTGTCCAAACAGGAGAACCAGAGAGAAACTCTGGCCTGCCACAGAGAGGGACTCTAAGTATGTTTAAGGTAAAACTATAATCAAAAGTTACCTTTCCAAATTGAAGAAATCACCTCAGGAAAAAAAAAAAACAACAATGGCAGGAGAAAATATGTCATTCTATTTTCAGGCAGAAAACAAGGGCAAATAGAGGAGGGTGAATGGCTAATTAGTCAGCAGCTCTTCAAGGAACATCTGAAGGCTGTAAGAAGGAGGCAGTTATCATATGACAGCAGACAGTAAATTCTTTATTAGCATGTATAAACTGCAGCATAGCTCTGATAGACAGCAAGAGTCAGGAAGCTTAAACTTCCACCCAACTAAAGCACTGAGAACACTTCAGCCTGAGCACGAGCTGATGCCAAGCACTGCACTTCAGTAAGTTGACCTAATTGAAGAGAAAAGCAAAAAGAAAGATCTAGAAAACACGAGAACAATAATACAGAAAAAACCCAACTATATTTGGTGCATCTACAAAAAATTCAACTGAGATATATGGTAGCAAGGTGTTGAAATAAGGGAAGAATTAACTTGTGCTTAAAATTTACGGAAGCTAAGACAAGGAATGGGGAGAAAAATCTTGATTGGACATTAGGAACAATATTTTAATAATAATATTGATTGTCTTAGAAATTTGTTCCGTTTCCATCATTAGTTATCTTTCACAGGTAGCTTAAAAGCACTTATCCAGAAGACATAGCAATGATTTATCTTGCCTTGGGTCTCTTTTCCCTGGATGATCCCTTGAATTCCTTTTTAGCCCTGTTTTTTAGTGATTCTACAACTTGAGAAAGCTTTCACAAAGATAATGGAATTTTATTGCTACCTGGCTTTTCAGCAGCTAACTCTCATTAAATTTAATTCTCTTTCTGAATTCATAAAGCAAATTCTGAAGTTCCCGTGGGAATTTTGCTATCTCCTAATCTTTTTTTTCCTGCAAATACCCTTTTATCAAAGGATTCCTACCAATACATCCAGTTTTCTCCTGAGATACCTGTAACTGGTAGTATTGTAGAAACAAAATATTCTGAGGCAAATGAGAATTAGGAAAGGTCTTTCTGGAAGTCAGAATTCAGCTGCTGATGCTGTACTGGTTTCATTATCTGTCATAATTGTAAAAAGTGCACCTGACTGCAGGTAGTAGAGATAATAATGTGTTCTAAGTAGGCTTTTATTTAATTTTTTTTGGTGGCTTTTGATTGACTGCATGTTTCGTAGTGTACCTCAGCATGGGAGAATACTACTGCATTCTTGTAAAATGTACACTTTGGAGCTCATGGATGAACTGAATGCCTTCTTAATGCTTGAAGCTGAAGGCAATGGAAATTATTATGCACCTGTGATGATACAATCTGATAATAGAAGCAGCTCTTTGCTGCTAGTTAGTTCATCAAAAGAGGATAATTCCTCTTTTTTTGTCACTCTCTTCCTCAACTTTTTACTTCCACTACAGTTTAGAATGCTATCTCTAGAGGAAAACATACAATTTTGAAATTCTTTGTCGTAAAGCAGGACTGAAGGGTATTTATGATTAAAAGCTTAAAGTGTGCATATGGATATATCAACATCATGACTAAAAGGCATCAATTTTCATTGTTACTCCAGGCAAGAACTCACTGGGGCAAGTCCTTTATCTCTCAGTTTAATAAATTTAGTCTTTAACCCATCGGTCATATTACCATGTTATAAAGGTACAGATATTGCTGACAGCATGAGGAAACTAAGGCACACAAGATAAAGCTCTGACAAAGGCTTCCCATATGTTAATAAAGGATTCAGCACTGGGAAGGGATGTGGAAGCTGTCTTGATGGATTGAGTCAAAGATTTGTTAGGATGAGAGAACCATCACTCATCCAAAGCTGTCAGGGCTGGACCTTCACTGATTTTACTAGCCACCTAAACCCAGCTGATGCTGAATGCAAAGTCAAAGATTAAGCAAATTGTAATCTGAATATCCATCATGTTTTCATAATATAATGACCTATAACTGCTATTAAAAGCTAGAATACATTTGAACACCTGAGGATTGCTTTAACTTCTGTAGGGCCTCATCTGTTTATGCAGCATCCTGTTGTGAAGTGACAAATTCTCTGGTCTTGTAGCTACCTTCCTTTCACTGAACTGAACTCAGTTGTGCCTTTACCAGCTATTACACTCTTAAGTTCAAGTAACTTGATGAGCATCATGAATTTAATGCAGTGGAAAGATTTAGAGCTTGCAGGTCACCTAACATCTACCAGCATTTCATCTGGTAGACGTAGATATGTAATTGGGTAGAGGTAAACATCCTGGAAATCACACAAGATTTTTGGAACACAAGATGATCTAGTACATGAATCAGCATAGGATTCAGTTTTAGGGTTGGTCATTTGCAGGCCCAGGAGCTGGACTTGATGATCCTTGAGGGTCCCCTCTAACTCAGGGTACTCTAAGGTTTTATGATTCTGTGTGTGAGTGTGTGTGTGTGTGTTTCGTATTCCAGGTTGTAGGAAAATCTTTATTGCCCATGGTATCTATAAAGCTATCATGTTCAGGACATTTCTAAATTTGTTTTATATACTCAACAGACTGAAAAATTTGGTTTCAAGTTTGCTGTCTACTGTGCACATGAAGACTCCAGCATTTTATGATAAATTGATAATTGACCCAAGAGAACATCTCAATAGTTCAGTCTGTTTCAGTACATTATTCCAGGAGTACCTAAGGTCTCAGAAAACGACTGATTCATTGACTGCATGTATTCTCAGTTGATTAAATATGCCTGGTAAATATTCATAGGATATTTTTGTTAATATACTGTATGCTATATCATCTTTTCAGTTAATCACACTCAAACAAAAATAAGGCAATTGCTTTTAATTTCCTTTTTTTTTTCCCTAGTGGTTAATTGCCTAAAAAATTCAGTGTGTGACTAAAATACAATGCATTCATTAATAAAGCCATCTCTCTACAATGAGATTATGAGTTATCAGATCACATAGTGATTTTCTTCACAGCTATAAAGCCATACAATGGTATTTTTTTTTCTTTTCCACAGGTTTGATTAGGGTGTCCCAAAGGACACAATGCTTCTGAGACAACTCTGAGACTGAATCTCCCTTTGTGCTTCATGGCTTTTCTATAGAATAATTTATTGCTTCTTCCCCACCTCAGCATCTAAATTCAACAATGGCTGTAATTGTCTTTTGGTAGAGAACAGATGTCAACTCTTAGTTAATTTCTCATCATGTTTTGAAGAGTAAACAGATATCTGGTACAGGAAGAAATATACAGAGCAAGGGGAGAATTATATTGTCACTTCATGCCCTGTATGTCCAAATTTTCTAAATAAACCAACTGTAAATGTTCAGCAAATGAGATTGCAAGGTCAGTAATCTAGAAGGTGGAGTGGGCAGCCTCCATAAACCACAGTGAGCAAAGGAGACCAGCTGATGTTGTCCCACAGAGGTGCAAGGCTCAGAACATTGGGTTGCCTCTAACCTCAAAACTTTGAGCGAATTTGTCCAGTCAGTTTTCCACCTGACTTATGGTCTTATATTAACCATAGGTCATCATGCAATTGTTATGGCATACTGTGTCAAAAGCCATGCTGACTCTTCCCAGCCACTTTTATGCTTTTCATATGCCTGGAAATTTCTTACATGAGCCATAGACAAATTCAAGGACTACAGAGAAACCATCTGAAGTGTATGTCTTCTAATAGAACAAAGACAAAGGTCTGATCTTCTCACAAAACAAAAACAAAAAAGTTATTTATTGAAACAAACAGATTTAAACAGGTCATATTTTCCATGTGCATACTGTTTAGTTGGGGGAAAACTGCCACAGAATGCCAAATCCTATGTTTGTACTGGCAGGGAGGGTGAATGCTTTGTGCCTTGTGCACAAGGAGGCAGAATTTGGCCTTTTGTAAATACTGCATCGGAACAAGAAATGTGAGCACTGTTCCACTTCGTGTCCTTCTTTCTTTAGGATGGAAATCAACAAAAGAGGGGCTAAAGTTCATTCCAGTGGAGCCCTTCAAGAACACTGTTCTGCACTGAAAGAAGTTGTCCATTATCCCTGTTCAGGCTCAGTCTACCATCACATTCCTGCACTTCAATTTAAATTTGGTATTTGAACCCAGCAGTAGGTAAGCAATGTGCACCTGCAGAAAAACACTTTCATCCCAGTGTCTCCTTACTCAGTTAAACACATCCAAATGGGATTCATTTTTCTTGGGATATGAGTTTTTTCCTCCCCCTGGAACCTTGATTTAAGATGGTCACAGTCCTCCTTGAAAACAGTTCTAAGTGTAAAGTTAGGCTTAGAGAAATAAATGCTTGGGTTTATTGATAAGAAGAGGAGCTAGAACTATTATATTTATTGCTAAAAAATGCTTTGAGAGGAGTTATAAACCTCAGTCTTGAGAGATCAATGAATTCTTAACAGAATGAAGTCTTTCTGGGGACAGACTCTAATGCATTTTACTGTTTCTCAGCTGACCATTGCTAGAGAGAGAATATTGGATTAGGCAAGGTGTTCCTGTATTCTTATTCTTCACTAACTGGCAGAAGAGTTACTGTTCAGCTAACTGAAGAGCAAGAGGGCTACAGCTCCTGAGAGAAGGGTTCATACTGCCTTTATCATGTGTTGAGGTTATGGATATACTGAGAAATTTTTGTCCCTTGCAGATTTTGAACTCATATGTGTGTTTTGAAGAACATCACACTTGTTTAAAGAAGATTTTTTTCTGTGAAAGACATTAGTTAAATTTTTGCATCCTTCAAAATGTATGTCCACAAAAACATGCATTCTAAAAGAGAAAATATAAGTGGTTCATATTGCATATGCCAAAGGTTTTAAATCCAATAAAATGAGGTCTTACACAGCTACACATAAATTTTCTGATTCTCAAAAGAAGACCAGCAAATTCTTTTTTTCCAACAACAAAAAGCTTTGATTTCTGTAGACTGACAACGCTAAAATTGACAAGGAAAAAAATCATTGTATATATTTCAGGGCCATGTGGTGAATTGTAAGAAAGTTCTTGTAGGTGTGCTGAAATCAAAGCACAGTGAAGAAATGTTGAACAAAGAAGTGTTCAAATGTTTGAACAAAGAAATGTTGCCTGTGAAATACTGGATCACCATTCTGAATCTTCCACTAATTTTCAATGTTGCCTTGAGCAACACACCTAAATCTCCCTGTTCAGGTTTGTCTTTTAAAAATTGAGATAGTCAAATTTTATTTTCTGTTCTCTGGAGACATCTTTGATTAATTACTATCTGTAAAATCCTTTAAAATGTAAAGTGTCCTGTAAGTATGATAGGTTCTTTAAAAAGGCATTTTCATGCATAAATGAAAAATTTCTCCAGTCAGTAAACTTGATAGGGGAATAGATTAAATGCACAAATGAACATATTCAGAGGGTAAAAAAGCAAGGCTAGATATAACTTCAAGGAGGAAACTGGAGTGTAGATGGGATGGGTGGCAGAGCATCACAGCTTTCAGTATCAGGCATATTTATGGGCTTGCTGTAGATCTATTAAAGTGCCTTAGGAGAATGATGTGGCAGTAAAACAATAAAATGTGATTGGACTAAATTAGGAGTGGTGATGTCTTCAAGGAGTACTTAAAGAAGGACAGTTGCATTATGGAAGCATATTTTGAATCTCCCAAAAATCAGAATATAAAGTATAAGAATGTAACATCTTACTATAATGAAAACATAATGAATAGAGGGCCAGAGAGCAAATTAAGAAAATATCCCCTCATGCCAAACCAGTCGCTTGTGATATTTGAAAAGCTTTGGAAGTCAGACTTTTTTAGTAGGGTCTGTAGCACTAGGACAAGGGTAATGGTTTTAAACTAAAAGAGGATGGAATTAGACTAGAAATAAAGAACAAAAATTTACAATGAGGAGGATGAAACACTGGAATAGGTTGCTCAGATAAATGTGATAAATGCCCCAATCCTGGAAACATTCATGGTCAGGTCAGATGAGCCTCTGAACAACCTGATCCAGTTGCAGCTGTCCCTGTCCATGGCAATGTGGGCCTTTAAAGGTCCCCTCATACCCAAACTATTCTATGGTCATATGCTACAAACTGTAGAAAAATAAAAGAATCTTGTATTACCACAAAATAATCCACAAAAATCTAATTATTGGGTAAATACACAAACACAAATCAAACAGGGAAGAAGAGAAATCTTGAGACTGAAAAAATAAAAATAAAGACTTCACCAAAGGAAACTGGTGTCTATTTAGAGCACATAGATAATTTCATGTGGTAGAAAAACAAATACAAAAGATTTATGGACTATTGCAAAAAAAAAGAGGCTCTCTAGTGGCAGCAGATTATTTTCTTTTTGCATTCAAGAGTGCAAACCAAATTTTTACTGGATATCCATTCATTATTGCCCAATACCATTAACAAAAAATAATTTCAAATTGTTTGGGAAAAATTTATAATTGTAATAGTTTGGGCGGCAAGAATGTTTGTAAAAATATCTTTTTTTCCTCTAAATTAATAATTTACTTTAAATAATTTACAAATCAAAAGTTGTAAATAACCATTATGTCAGATGATTTATACCCATAAATAGTTTAAAACTGAAAAGTAAAACACAAACTAAAACTTCTCTAAATAACTGAAATGAAGCTTTATGGTTGGTTATATCATGTTTTTCCCAAAACACCCAGGATACATGTATTTTCAATTATAATATGCAATGTATTATGTCAATTTAGCAAAGAAACAGTGAGTATTTTGTTTTTGAGAGCTTCGTGCAGCTGAGTATGATAATACTGTTTAAGAGATAACAGAGATGCAGAGTAGCTGATTAGATGATATATGTGTAATGATGAATCTCTTTTGAATCCTACAATTTACCTAATATAATGATGAATACTACTAAATGACTCTTAGGAACAATGACATCTATGAAGATGCTGAAAGTGGGAACAAATTGTCATTACCTGCTCTTCATTCTTGTACCTCCTTTACCCTGCATAACTTTGATTTCTAATTAACATTTACCATTGCAGCAATGTTTGCTCTGGCAATCTGAACACAACCAGCACACTCAGCTAGACCCTAATAATTATCTCTTTGGTTGGTCTCTCACACTGCAACATTTCTTAAGTGTCTTGTCCCCTGAGATTGGATTAAGGCTTTCCAGAGCTCTCCCCAGTTGATGATATGGTGACTCACAAGGACCAAATCCCAGCATTCAGCAGCAATGTCAGCCCTTCTTGATGAAGAGCTTGATCTTGTGTTGGTCCTAAACCCACTTGTTAAGTCTCCTCAAAATCTGGAGAGTTTTCTATATGTGAAGGAATCCCATTCCATCAGAACAAGCACCAAAACCAACTTGCAAACCTTCCTTGTGAAATCAAGCACTGCCTTCAATCCCTTACATGGTCCATTTTTCTGTCAAAACTATTTTGTTATGTTTGCTAGATCCCAGATTCCTTTGTGTGCCACCTTGCAGGACTGGAAACTGTTAGGCCATATTTATTTCAGCACCTGTTTGAATTTTTGCAAGATGCCCAATACAGAGAGGGGAGTTCTGTGTTTGGACATGATACAGCTGACAGGTATTTGGCTGAGTTGTGTTTGTGGCTTTGATTTGTTTACCAGATTTTTGAAGTCAGGTGATCTTTCAGGAGGACGTGGCATGAAGTCATTTCATATGACCATTATATATGTAGGAAAATGTATGTGGCATGGAAACTCACTCTAAGTAGAGAAATAACAAGAATTGTTTATGGTACTCTAAAGAAACCCAGACACCAAGCATGCAAATTAAAGAAAGCAGCAAACATGAACTACTGATATTCTATCTCTCCCCATGTAAACAGCTGAGTGTATGCCTAGAATAAAGTATGCAAGGCCTCACAGTATTAGAAAAAATCTTGACACATTGGAGGAAACTCAAGGAAAAGCAACATAAATTATTGAGGGGCTGAAAGGATTGACTTATGGTGAAAGATTAAAAGAAATAAATATGTATAACTTGTTAAGCAATGACTGGAAGGGGAAAGGGGGAAGGGAGATGTTAACTGTCTACGTATATTTGAAGGCTATAAACACCAAGGACAGAAAGAAATTATTTAAGGTGGTCTTAGTGTACAGCCAAGTTTAAATAAGACTAACTAGAAATTAATGTTGGTAAAATTAAACCGTAAATGAAAAAAAAAATGGAAATAATTTATTATTTTATAAAGTAGAAGAATTCTAAGAGAGTTGTGTTTGTTCAGAAGTGTTAGCAGTATTTTTATTTGGTCAGGATATGAGACACAAACATTCAAATCCTTCTTTTTCCAGAAACAGAAATTCAAGTTTTCAAGATTCCCAGTGAGTTTTCACACAGGTCGTACTAGCTTTGTACTGGTCTCTCTCTACCCTCTTAGTTCTCTCATGAATTTTGAATGTTCTTCTGATTCAGAATGAAAATAAATTTTGAAATGTTTGTAGGGAGGGAGTGTTGGTGTTTTGTTTTGCTGTTTTTACAAAATTGATTTGTCTTCTGTCTAGGCCTGCACTAGATAATTTGCCATAGGAAATGTACTTGCAGTTCCAAGGTGTATTGGATTTTCATGGGCAGGTTTTGGTAGCAGGGGAGCTGAGGGGGTGGCTTCTTTAAGAAGATGCCAGTAGCATTCCCCTTTTCCAACAGAGCCAGTCCCAGGAGGCACCAAGACACATGTGCCACTGGCCAAGGCTGGGCCAAGCACCAATGAAGGCAGTGCCTCTGTAATAACTTATTTAAGAAGAAAAAAAAAACCATTGTGCAGATGAAATTGCACCCAGAGAAGAGCAGGGTGAGAATATGTGAGGGGAACAACTATGCAGACACCAAGGTCAGTAGAAAAGGAGGGGAGGGGTGTTCCAGGCACTGGGGCAGAGATTTCCCTGCAGCCTGTGATAAAGACCATGGTGAAGCAGCTGTCCCCCTACAGCCCATGGAGGTCCACAGGGAAGAAAAGATCCACCTGCAGCTTGGAAAGATCCTACCCTGGAAGAGGTAGATGCCTGAGAGGAGTTTGTGAACCTCTGGTAAGCCTGTGCTGGAGAAGGACAGAGATCAACAGATCCATGGGGAGAAGAGCCCTCACTGGAGCAGGTTTCCTGGTAGGACTTGTGATACTGTGGGGGACCCATATTGGAGCAGCCTGTTTGTGAAGGACTGCACCCTGTGAAGAGTGACCCACACAGGAGAGGTTTGTGGACGAGGGATGAACTCACACTGAAGAAATGAATGGAGAACTCTCTTGCACTGGGAGGACCCCGTGCTGCAGCAGGGGAAGGACTGCTCTCCCTGTGCTGTGGCAATGTGTGATGAGCTGGTAACCCCCATTCCCTGCCTCCCTGGGGAAGGAGGTAGAGCTGAGAAGGAGGGAGGTGTGAGGAAAGGTGTTTTTAAGATCTTATTTTACTTCTCATTATCCTGCTCTGATTCTATAAGCAATAAATTCAATTAATATCTATATTTGAGTCTGTTTTTCCTGTGATAGTATTTGCTGAGTGATCTCTCTGTCCTCATCTCAACTCATGAACCCTTCCTTATATTCTCTCTGCCCTGTCCAGCTGAGGAGTAGAATGAGAGAGGAGCTTTGTGAGTGCCTGAATCCAGTCAGGGTCAGCCCACTATGGCTTTCTTAAAGGACTGTGGTGGGTTGACCTTGGTGGACACCAGATGCCCATCAAGCCACCCAATCATTCCACTTCTCAGACAGATAGGAGAGAGAAAAAAAGATGGAAAGCAACTTGTAGGTTGAGATATGACAGTTTACTAAAGCAAAATAGAAACTTTGTGTGTGCATGAGCAAAAAAGAATTAAAAAAAATTTAATCTCTATTTTCAATCAGTGAGAGATGTTCAGCTGCTTTTCAGGAAGCAGGGATTCAACATGTACAGTTGTTGCTCCAGAAGGCAAACACTGTAAATAAGAAATGCTCCTCTTCCTCCTCTTTGTGTTAGTTTTTATATCTGGGCTGATATCACATGGTATGGAATAGCTCTCTGATTCATTTAGGTCAGCTGGCCTGGTTGTGTCCCCTTACCAGAATCTTGTCCACCCCCAGCTCCTTGTTGGGGGCAAAATATTGAGAGACAGCATTGATGCTCTGCTCATCAGAACCCAAAACACTGGTGTGCTATCAACACCTTTCCAGTTACCAATGCAAAGCACAGCATTGTGAGGGCTGCTGTGGGGAAACTCCATCTCAGCCAGACCCAATACACCAGCAAAGGGACGAAATTATCTAATGAGCTTATTTCAGCTGTAATACCTATATTTATGGGACATATTTTTCAGGAAAAAAAAGGTATCACACTCAGGCAATGATCAAAAAGCTGACAAAATGAAGTACGGGGAGAGAATGTCAAAATAGCCTTACAATATCAAACTTTCAAGCACCTGTTTTTGTGTTTCTTCCACTCTTCCTTGAAAAAGGCTCTTAAATCCTTTAAAATGCAGGACTACAAGTAAATCACAAAAACTCATCATGTAATCATAGATTTGTTTAGCTTGTAAAGACCTTTAAAATCATCGAGTCTAATGGCAACATAGCACAGTCAAGTCCACCACAAACCCATGTCCTCAAGCAGCACTTTTACACATCTTTTACTCTTTTTCAGGAATGATGGTTCAACCATTTCCCTGGACAGTCAGTTCCAAAGCCTGACAACCCTCTCAGTAAAGAAAATTTTCCAAATAACGACAGTGAACAACTGTCTTACTGTTGAAGACTGAGGCAAAAATGGAATTAAGTACCTCAGTCTTTTCCTCAGCCTTGTTCCCTCCACATCCAATATAGGATGGGGATTCTCCTTGGCCCTCATGTTCTTGCAAATGTATTCACAGAAATATTTTTTATTGTCTTTTAGAACACTAGCCAGATTAAAGTCTTGTTGGGCTTTGGCACTTCTGTCTCTACGCATAACCCCATGACATCCCTGTAGTCCTGAGTTTCCTGCCCTTCTTTCCAAATGTCATAAACTCTCCTTTTTTCCTGAGTGCTAACCAAAGCCCTCTGTTTAATCAGTCTGATCTTATTCCCTGTCAGCTCATCTCTTAGCCCGTGGGCACAGCCTGCTCCTGTACCTCTAAGATTCCCTTCCAAAAACACCTCCAGCCTTCCTGGATCCTTGGTCCTTCAGCACTGCCTCCCAAGGGACTCTCTCCAACAGTCTCCTAAAGAGACCAAAGTCTGCCCTCTGGAAGTTCAAGGTGGTGAGACCCACTGAGGGGGTCCCCCTTATGGTGTTGGAGTGTGACCCTGAATAATTCAGTCAAACTACCCCCCAATAGAGTAGGACTGCTCAGTGAAGGGTCCCTGCAATGGGAGGCTGTCAGACTGATCAGGCACGAGGGTCTTGGCTTTCTTGAGAGCTGGCAGAGAATTCAAACACCAAGGAAACCTCCCTGCACTAAGGGTTGAGAAGAATCTCACCCTTTCACATGGCATATGTATTTTTAAAATTCCATTTGTTGATGCTGAAGAATAGATAGAGGCATACATATATAATGAGGTCAACACTGAAGTAAGTCTTCAGGTCAATGAAAGAAAGCTCTAGAAAAAATGTCATGGAAATTAGCTTTGGGTTATGTTTTTTTTTTGGTTTTGTTGTTTGGGGTTTTTGTTTTGCTTTCTTTTTATTTTTTTTTCCTTGTATACAGGTAGCTTGGAAACCTGAAATAACAATTTCTAGTAATAGTGCATCATTCATCATATAATTCCTTTAGACCAAGGATTTCAGGAACTTCTGATGGAGAGTTTACTTTCAAACAGTATTAATGGCCTCTATTATTTTGCTTACTAAAGTGAATTACTGCAAAATAATAGGTGTGACTTGTCCAGGATTTTGACTGAAAATATTTAAAGTTCTTTCTTGTTTTTTTTTCCAGCAGTTAATAAATACAAGTTAATTATCCTCCTACTCATGTGCCCCAAACCTCAAAGGTAAATGGAAGTAGTCGAGTTTTAACCTGCAAGCATATACCAGAGTTTTACCAGCAAAAAATTTGTGTTGAACCTGTCAATGTAGTGAATGTCTGTGTAAGCATTAAAGCAGGAGAGAAGATGCTATTTAGCTGATATTCCATATGTATGAAAGAGTTCTGAATGTCCAGGGCAATCCTGAATTGTTGGATGTTATGGCTTAATCTAGTAAACCCCAAGCCATATATGAAACTCTGTCAGTGTAGCAGATTTGTATTAATTGTCTTAATTGCTGCAAAGTTATCCTTAGCATATCCAAGTTCCAGGCCAGGTGATGATCAGCTCTTAGTAAGTACTTCAAGCTGTTCTAACTTTGGAATGAAACTTAAAAAGGCATCTTCTGTGAAGAACAGTCAGTTTTTTATGGGAGAGTGTTGTGACTTAACCCTGCCTNCTCTTAAATCCTTTAAAATGCAGGACTACTAGTAAATCACAAAAACTCACCATGTAATCATAGATTTGTTTAGCTTGTAAAGACCTTTAAAATCATTGAGTCTAACAACAACATAGCACCACCAAGTCCACCACAAACCCATGTCCTCAAGCAGCACTTTTACACATCTTTTACTCTTTTTCAGGAATGATGGTTCAACCATTTCCCTGGACAGTCAGTTCCAAAGCCTGACAACCCTCTCAGTAAAGAAAATTTTCCAAATAACGACAGTGAACAACTGTCTTACTGTTGAAGACAGAGGCAAAAATGGAATTAAGTACCTCAGTCTTTTCCTCAGCCTTGTTCCCTCCACATCCAATATNGTTGTGTCCCCTTACCAGAATCTTGTCCACCCCCAGCTCCTTGTTGGGGGCAAAATATTGAGAGACAGCATTGATGCTCTGCTCATCAGAACCCAAAACACTGGTGTGCTATCAACACCTTTCCAGTTACCAATGCAAAGCACAGCATTGTGAGGGCTGCTGTGGGGAAACTCCATCTCAGCCAGACCCAATACACCAGCAAAGGGACGAAATTATCTAATGAGCTTATTTCAGCTGTAATACCTATATTTATGGGACATATTTTTCAGGAAAAAAAAGGTATCACACTCAGGCAATGATCAAAAAGCTGACAAAATGAAGTACAGGGAGAGAATGTCAAAATAGCCTTACAATATCAAACTTTCAAGCACTTGTTTTTGTGTTTCTTCCACTCTTTCTTGAAAAAGGCTCTTAAATCCTTTAAAATGCAGGACTACTAGTAAATCACAAAAACTCACCATGTAATCATAGATTTGTTTAGCTTGTAAAGACCTTTAAAATCATCGAGTCTAATGGCAACATAGCACAGTCAAGTCCACCACAAACCCATGTCCTCAAGCAGCACTTTTACACATCTTTTACTCTTTTTCAGGAATGATGGTTCAACCATTTCCCTGGACAGTCAGTTCCAAAGCCTGACAACCCTCTCAGTAAAGAAAATTTTCCAAATAACCACAGTGAACAACTGTCTTACTGTTGAAGACAGAGGCAAAAATGGAATTAAGTACCTCAGTCTTTTCCTCAGCCTTGTTTCCTCCACATCCAATATAGGATGGGGATTCTCCTTGGCCCTCATGTTCTTGCAAATGTATTTACAGAAATATTTTTTTATTGTCTTTTAGAACACTAGCCAGATTAAAATCTCGTTGGGCTTTGGCACTTTTAACTGTCTCCACGCATAACCCCATGACAGCCCTGTAGTCCTGAGTTTCCTGCCCTTTTTTCCAAATGTCATAAACTCTCCTTTTTTCCTGAGTGCTAACCAAAGCCCTCTGTTTAATCAGTCTGATCTTATTCCCTGTCAGCTCATCTCTTAGCCCGTGGGCACAGCCTGCTCCTGTACCTCTAAGATTCCCTTCCAAAAACACCTCCAGCCTTCCTGGATCCTTGGTCCTTCAGCACTGCCTCCCAAGGGACTCTCTCCAACAGTCTCCTAAAGAGACCAAAGTCTGCCCTCTGGAAGTTCAAGGTGGTGAGATGCACTGAGGGGGTTCCCCTTATGGTGTTGGAGTGTGACCCTGAATAATTCAGTCAAACTACCCTCCAATAGAGTAGGACTGCTCAGTGAAGGGTCCCTGCAATGGGAGGCTGTCAGACTGATCAGGCACGAGGGTCTTGGCTTTCTTGAGAGCTGGCAGAGAATTCAAACACTAAGGAAACCTCCCTGCACTAAGGGTTAAGAAAAATCTCACCTTTTCACATGACATATGTATTTTTAAAATTCCATTTGTTGATGCTGAAGAATAGATAGAGCCATACATATATAATGAGGTCAACACTGAAGTAAGTCTTCAGGTCAATGAAAGAAAGCTCTAGAAAAAATGTCATGGAAATTAGCTTTGGGTTATGTTGGATTTTTTGGTTTTGTTGTTTGGGTTTTTTGTTTTGCTTTCTTTTTATTTTTTTTTCCTTGTATACAGGTAGCTTGGAAACCTGAAATAACAATTTCTAGTGATAGTGCATCATTCATCATATCATTCCTTTAGACCAGGGATTTCAGGAACTTCTGATGGAGAGTTTACTTTCAAACAGTATTAATGGCCTCTATTATTTTGCTTACTAAAGTGAATTACTGCAAAATAATAGGTGTGACTTGTCCAGGACTTTGACTGAAAATATTTAAAGTTCTTTCTTGTTTTTTTTTCCAGCAGTTAATAAATACAAGTTAATTATCCTCCTACTCATGTGCCCCAAACCTCAAAGGTAAATGGAAGTAGTAGAATTTTAACCTGCAAGCCTATACCACAGTTTTACCAGCAAAAAATTTGTGTTGAACCTGTCAATGTAGTGAATGTCTGTGTAAGCATTAAAGCAGGAGAGAAGATGCTATTTAGCTGATATTCCATATGTATGAAAGAGTTCTGAATGTCCAGGGCAATCCTGAATTGCTGGATGTTATGGCTTAATGTAGTAAACCCTGAGCCATATATGAAACTCTGTCAGTGTAGCAGATTTGTATTAATTGTCTTAATTGCTGCAAAGTTATCCTTAGCATATCCAAGTTCCAGGCCAGGTGATGATCAGCTCTTAGTAAGTACTTCAAGCTGTTCTAACTTTGGAATAAAACTTAAAAAGGCATCTTCTGTGAAGAAGTCAGTTTTTTACAGGAGGGTGTTGTGACTTAACCCTGCCTGGCAGTTTGCTCAAGTGGAATGAGGGAGAGAATCAGAGAGAAACAGGTGGGAAAACTCATGGGTTGAGCTAAAGACAATTGAACAATTAAAGCAGAAGTTGCACATTCAAACCAGGCAAAATAAGGAATTAATTCACCACTTCCCATTGTCAGTCAGGTGTTTATCTATCTCTGGTGAAGCAGGGCTGCATCATGTGTGAAGCATACTTGGGAAGACAGACAGCATATGCAAAATGCCCAAATGCCCCCTTCCTCCTTCTTTCACAGAGCTTTTATTGCTGAGAGTGATGTCATGTTGTGTGGAATATTTCCTGGGTCAGCTGGGGTCATCTTTGCCAGCTGTGACCCTCCCAGCTGTGCACCCCAGCCTCCTGACTGGCCAGGCAGAGTGAAGAGGCAGAGAAGTCCTTGACCCTGTGTGAGCACTGTTCAGCAGTAGCTGAACATCCCTGGGTTTTCAACACTTTCCAGCACAAATCCAGAACACAGTCCCATGCCAGCTGCTGGGAAGAAAATGAACTGCACAGGGAGAAAAGAAGGAACACAACTCTGACTTGTTATAGCTAAAAACTTCTTCACCACAAGGGTAGTCAAGTTTTGGAACAAATTTCCCAGAGACATTATGAAGTTTTCGGGGTAGAAAGCCCTGAGTGAGCTGGTCTGATCCCAAAGCTGACCTTACTTTGGGCAGAGAGTGGGGCTAGAGAACAACTGCAGTCCTTTCCATGCTGAATTATCCTGTGGTTTTGTAGGGGTGGCTGGATTTTGCAGCCCAGCAAAGATGAGCCCAAGAGCTCCATCTCTCCACAGTCAGCCTAACAAGGCTCAGCATGTGCTCCCAGTAGACACACAGACAGAAGTAAACAACACACATACAAATGTACACATGGCCAGCCACACAGATCAACACAGACAGAAGCACAAACAATATTCAATATTCATGCAAACACAAAAAGTACCAACAGTCTCATGCTGTTCTCTTCTCTGTCTGATCAGGATAAATGTCCATTAATGGAAAATTTATTGGCATATATAGACGTATGTGCAGTGTGGATCCCTACAGGAGCTGGCTTTGGACAATGTTTATCTTGTGAGTCAGTAGCCTGAGAGCTCGAACATTTCCCTAGCGATATTTTGTATCTAAACTACAACATGATCAAAATGCAATAGAAAACTATGTACTTGAATGTTGAATCCAAAAATCTGCATTAGTGAGCTGGGATTTGAGCATATGAAGAGGTAGAATCTTAGCATTAAGCCTTCTAGGAGAAGGAAAAAAGCAAAACAAAAACACCACCACAAAAAAATAAATCCATTTTTCTTATCCTGAATATTGCCTTAGTAAGAATGAAAGATAGCACAGGTTCAGGGTGCTTGTATCCTTTATATTTTGCCTCATTTTTAACACTTGAACCTGAATGGTGTAAAATTCTTTTCCTTACCTGAAAATTTCTCCAGCAGACATTCACATTATTTTATAGTCACTGCTTCAGAATTCCGATGCCTTTATTTGGCTTTCAAAGCAAATTTGGATCTATTCCAGATAGTTACTGAACAGATTCAATTCATGAATGTATTTTCCTTTAAAGCATATCAAGATGCATCTTAAAATGATTGCTCTACATTCAGAAGACTTTGGTGAGTAGATTCCATACTTCTTATGAATCAATTCTTCTAATTATTGCAGTTTTCTCACAAGTCTTATAATAGTTGGTAATGACTTTAAAGATATTATTCTGGAGACAAACAACTGCATGATACAACCTTCTGTATTTTTCATGAGTGAATTTTGAAACTGCAAAATTGGTTGTGGTTTAGCTTGAAAATGTCATTAGTAGGTAAATTACAAAATGTTTGGAAAGGATATCTACGTGTGAAACTGTATCAATATATATCTGTGTGTGTTTACATATTAAAATCCATGTTGTATTTCCATAAGTTATAACATGAATATATATGCATAACATGTCCATATATATTTAACATGCTCTAGCACTGTTAGTTGTGCAAGAAGAAATGGCCTCACCCTGCACCAGGGGAGATTCAGGATGGACATCAGGAGAAATTTCATCACAGAAAAGGTTGTTAAACCTTGGAATGGACTGCCCAGGGAGGCTGTGGAGTCACCATCCCCGGAGGTGTTCAAGAAATGACTCCCCCAAGGCACTCACAGTCTAGTTGACAAGGTAGTAATGATCTTTCAAAGGTTGATCTCAATAATCTCAGAGGTTTTTTTTCAAATTAAATGTTTCTGTGATTATACATCTGTGTGTTCAGATGTTAAAATTGATTCATGAGTTTTGAACCTTTTGATTTTTCATACCATAACTCCAATATATGCTTTCATAAAATAATACATGATCTTACAATTATGGAGTATCATTCATCCCTAAAAATCAACAGAGGTCTATTTCTCAGTTTCACAGAAGCCATTTCATAGCAATATAATGGTCAATTTGGTGGACACAACTTGTCTTTATTCTCATTTTCAGATCCCTTTAAAGTGCCACAGATGTATAATCTAGCCTTTCTGTGACCAAGAATCACAGCCAAGACTGTCATTACACGAATCACTCTGCTGATCACTATCTGGGACTAAGTTATGTTGCAGGACTCTTAGGACAAAATGGGAAGAGTTATTAGATATGAGTGTTAGAAGAAACCTTTAAAAAATGTAATTTCCCTCATTAGAATTGACTGGCAAGGAAGAAATGTTGTTTTTATTTTTAATAAATATTGACGAGACAGAAATGTTGTATTTGGTTTTAATATTGATAAATCACTCAGCAATAATACTGGAAGGGGTAAAGGAACTTAGCAGTCAATAAGGAACATCTCGTGACTCTGAAGGCTTCCAGTCTAAAATCATACTTCAGTAAGGCAGAAGGAATTGTATGTATTTCCCAAATGGCTGCTGAGAGGGACACTAAAGCAGGATCATCAGTGAGTTACTGACTGCTACAGTTGCCAATGTAACAGGAAAAATACTCTAAATTCCCATGGATTTTGAGGGCAGCTGAGAAACTGCTGAAGTACCACCCATTCCATACATGGTTGATCAGGCTGAAGTGAAGGTAGAAATCATTCTAAGGCATTGACTAAAACAGCAGAAGTCAAAAGAAGGATTTCCTTTCAGAGAGGTTGTTTAGGACTAAAGCTGGTTCTCCACCTTCTTTACAGAGACACATCGCTAAAAAGAGACATCTCTGCATTCACCAGCATTCCCTGCAGCGGGATCAGTGGGAGTCCATGGCTTCAGAGAGCTAATATCCCCTCTCAGAAATAAAATATCCTGTCACTGTCATCATGGGTACAAAATGCAGGGAAAGACACAGCATTAGAAGCACAAGGCAAGTATCATGACTGCTTGATCAAAAAAAACCAGCTTAAATAGTTCTACAGTATTTAGCACCTTCCCATAGCAGGGAATCCTACCTTGACAGAGAAACTACTTATGCTTGGGGATGATTTAAGTAAATTTATAGGTATGAAAAACAAAATCATGACCTGTCTTTTAATCCAGTTTCTCTACCATCCTCAGTCACACACACCTAAGCCAAAAGAAATACAGTACCATCAAAATAATCAGCTCCAAAGTTTATGAGAGGCACGATTTCCCTCTCCTTCTAAGGATGAGACCTTCCTACCATTAATTATCTTACTTATGAGCTCTCTTCTATGAGTGACAGACTGTTAGCACTAAAAATGGCAGCAGAAGAAACCAGCAAGTTTTTAATCTCATGTACTCCAGAATAAGCACCAAAGTCTAATAGGTTTGTTTTGGACTCCAGCTGGTAAACGTGAGATCATAACATGGAACACCAAAACTTTAAAAATCTTTATTTTATGTCTCAGTACTTTGTAATATGCCTACTCAGTAGTCAAATGTCACCTTCTAAATCAAGAATACTCCTTAAAGACTTTCTTTAAAAAACCCCTGCCTTTGTACAATCTAGTCTTTTCCTTGGCTAATCACACCAAGTCCACATCAGCTGCTGACACTGAGATGTCTACATCCTTCTGGTACATTTTCCTACTCCAAAAATCTTAAATACACCATTATAATTCTACTATGCTGAGAAAAATCTGTAACAAGAGTTTGTCAGCCTACTGTCAAGTTCATATTTTAGGGTGGTATTGAAGAAAACTTTCTTGATTATAGTGAGATAAATTCTCCAGACAATTTATGTTAATTTTTTTAATGGAACGGAAGTTTGGAACACAGTGATTATTAAAGCAGGGAAACTCATCCAGCCTCTTATTAGATTAGATAAGGAAGTCATTTTGCTTAGAGCAACAAATTTGAAATCTCCTAATTTTCTTTCCCGTTCATGTGACTCTAGCAGTTTAGATAAAACAAGCAGTTAAAGCAGATGATGAGTATCAGATCTCAAGTTAATATAAAGTAAATTGAATTCTGAAGTATCTCTTCTATTTGTAACTTTGCTGCAGGTGCCAAGGTTCTCTTTGTGAACTTTCTTATATAGCAACATTGCAGAGGCCAGAAAGTCAGTTACAGGGAAATAAGTTTAAGTAAATATCTTTCAGCTTGACAGATTTTCTACTCCTAAAAATCCTGAAATACATTTCAGATTCACATATAGCTTGTAATGAAAATTCACGTTATAAATGACCATTATCATTTTCCTTTCCCAACAGCAATATCCTATTCTTTTCATAATTGGCATACAGACTCCAGGAAGCTTCCTGGTAGAGATGCCTTAATACAGCCTTGCTGTGCACAACCAAAAAGCTTCAATTGGCATCTCTGGGTTTTCAATCAGGCCCTCCTTAGAAACTGCACATCTGTGCTCAGAACAGCTGGATTTGGGATCATGCAGAAGAGCTTGTGCAAAGTCATTTGGTAGGTGATCATAAGGCTGGTTCTACACTACTCTGAAAGTCAGTGGATTCATATCTAGTGATAAATTCAAATTAACACATTAATATCTCTTTTCTTTTCAGGATTCACCAAAAACGCTTTTGGAAAGAGAGTAAAAAAATTAATAAAATGCTCAAGGTACAACATTTATTGGCTAGAGGGTCATTAATGAGTTAGGAAAAGCTCTGAATTAGACTCAGGTGGGATTTGGGCATTCCCNCTCTGAAGGCTTCCAGTCTAAAATCATACTTCAGTAAGGCAGAAGGAATTGTATGTATTCCCCACATGGCTGCTGAGAGGGACACTAAAGCAGGATCATCAGTGAGTTACTGACTGCTACAGTTGCCAATGTAACAGGAAAAATACTCTAAATTCCCATGGATTTTGAGGGCAGCTGAGAAACTGCTGAAGCACCACCCGTTCCATACATGGTTGATCAGGCTGAGTGAAGGTAGCAATCATTCTAAGGCATTGACTAAAACAGCAGAAGTCAAAAAAAGGATTTCCTTTCAGAGAGGTTGTTTAGGACTAAAGCTGGTTCTCCACCTTCTTTACAGAGACACATCGCTAAAAAGAGACATCTCTGCATTCACCAGCATTCCCTGCAGCGGGATCAGTGGGAGTCCATGGCTTCAGAGAGCTAATATCCCCTCTCAGAAATAAAATATCCTGTCACTGTCATCATGGGTACAAAATGCAGGGAAAGACACAGCATTAGAAGCACAAGACAAGTATCATGACTGCTTGATCAAAAAAAAACCAGCTTAAATAGTTCTACAGTATTTAGCACCTTCCCATAGCAGGGAATCCTACCTTGACAGAGAAACTACTTATGCTTGGGGATGATTTAAGTAAATTTATAGGTATGAAAAACAAAATCATGACCTGTCTTTTAATCCAGTTTCTCTACCATCCTCAGTCACACACACCTAAGCCAAAAGAAATACAGTACCATCAAAATAATCAGCTCCAAAGTTTATGAGAGGCACGATTTCCCTCTCCTTCTAAGGATGAGACCTTCCTACCATTAATTATCTTACTTATGAGCTCTCTTCTATGAGTGACAGACTGTTAGCACTAAAAATGGCAGCAGAAGAAACCAGCAAGTTTTTAATCTCACGGACTCCAGAATAAGCACCAAAGTCTAATAGGTTTGTTTTGGACTCCAGCTGGTAAACGTGAGATCATAACATGGAACACCAAAACTTTAAAAATCTTTATTTTATGTCTCAGTACTTTGTAATATGCCTACTCAGTAGTCAAATGTCACCTTCTAAATCAAGAATACTCCTTAAAGACTTTCTTTAAAAAACCCCTGCCTTTGTACAATCTAGTCTTTTCCTTGGCTAATCACACCAAGTCCACATCAGCTGCTGACACTGAGATGTCTACATCCTTCTGGTACATTTTCCTACTCCAAAAATCTTAAATACACCATTATAATTCTACTATGCTGAGAAAAATCTGTAACAAGAGTTTGTCAGCCTACTGTCAAGTTCATATTTTAGGGTGGTATTGAAGAAAACTTTCTTGATTATAGTGAGATAAATTCTCCAGACAATTTATGTTAATTTTTTTAATGGAACGGAAGTTTGGAACACAGTGATTATTAAAGCAGGGAAACTCATCCAGCCTCTTATTAGATTAGATAAGGAAGTCATTTTGCTTAGAGCAACAAATTTGAAATCTCCTAATTTTCTTTCCCGTTCATGTGACTCTAGCAGTTTAGATAAAACAAGCAGTTAAAGCAGATGATGAGTATCAGATCTCAAGTTAATATAAAGTAAATTGAATTCTGAAGTATCTCTTCTATTTGCAACTTTGCTGCAGGTGCCAAGGTTCTCTTTGTGAACTTTCTTATATAGCAACATTGCAGAGGCCAGAAAGTCAGTTACAGGGAAATAAGTTTAAGTAAATATCTTTCAGCTTGACAGATTTTCTACTCCTAAAAATCCTGAAATACATTTCAGATTCACATATAGCTTGTAATGAAAATTCACGTTATAAATGACCATTATCATTTTCNCACACACACTCTGGAGATGATACAGTTAATTTCATTGCTGTTATTCATAATTACATTCACTTTATTCACATATTTGAATTAATCTGTGGATTTGGACTGTTTGAATCTGGTCATATTCTGACATTTGGCTATGGGAGCTATATTTAAGTAATGAATAGGCCAAAACTGAGATTACAGCTACCTGCAGAGACAGAAAGGAAGAGGGATCTCCATCTATATGATCTCTCCAGATGCCTCATTCCTCTGCTGGAGATCTCCCTTCCATAATATTATCTTCTCATCTCAGTCACCATGGTGACAATCATATCATTGCAATTCCCTTAGTAAATGAGTGACCAAGTCCTGTGACTGGGTTCTCCAAGTCATGCAGCTTTGTTTATGTTTATTCCTGGTTTTCTAGAAGTAAGAAAAAGACATAACAAATTTGCTGTCTTAAGGGAGAGTGCATCTGAGGGAAAGGCATCAGGAAAGCAGACTAAGGTTCTTGAGAATATTAGTGGTGGATTGACACTGACCAGCAAAGCCTTCACTTGGTCTCCCACTTACTCTTCACAAATCTCCATGGGGAAGAGGATGGGAAGAGCAAATGTCAGAAAACTGCTGGGTCAAGATAGGCAGTTTAATAAATGAAACACGGATGAGCTGGCAAGCAAAGCAAGATGAGTAGTTCAGTCACTTCTTCCCATCTGCAAGAAGGTGTCAGCCACTTGCTTGGGAAGCAGAGCCTCACCCCCAAAATATGGTTCCCAGACAAGCACAGCAACCCCAAAAGTTCCCTTTTTGTTATCCTTTCCTTGGCTTCTATTGATGAACACATTGTCTGATACAGAATATGCTGTTGATCAGTTTGGGTCAGCTGTCCCATCTGTGTCCCCTCACAGCCTATTCACTGGGGGAAAAAAGAAAATCATTACTCTGTGCAAGCAAGGTGTGCTACTGACATTGTTTTAGCCATGAACTCAAGATAGCACTGTACAGGATGCCATAAAAACAGTTAACTCCTTCCAAGTCAGATTGAGCTTTTCAGTTTACAAAAAGAGTCAGAAAATTGAAAATGCTAGGTTTCAGCCTTGTATGCTTGATTAAGTGTGTTGCTAAATTATTCAGCTAGTTACAGTTTTTTCAGCCAAAACTACTTCTCAAACAGTGCCTGGATGTAGCTCAGAAATAAACACACCCAGGGGCCTGTCTCAGTGGGCAGTTTGGCTGCAGTCACTGTTTTGGAGGGAGAGAGGTTGTAGGATTATTCATGTGGCCTTAGGGCCAGATAATGAGTCCAGTTCTGAACAGTTTTGTAAAATAAAGCTTTTTTTTAAGAGCTGTCCTCCCTTTTATAGTTTAGAAATATTTAGATTCAATTCTTACTTTTAAAAACCAAGAATTTTTAATAATAAAACTAACTGAGGAGGGAGACATAAACCACTTAGACCAAAATTTACTAGCAGTGTACAGAAAGCTACCCTTAATTACCTTTTGTCACCATTATACACGGTATTTGCATTTACAATCTTGTTTGAAAAGGGCACTGTCACATATCTTTGCCTATCTTGTTTGATTAATTGCCTCACTGTCAAGATGTTAACCAAGGATTTTGGTTCTCTGTTGTCCTGTCATTGATCTAATACCCCACAGCTCTTTCTGATAAGTTAGTATAATTTTCTTCCTATGCAACTTAAAGTTGCATCATTAGTAAGATTCTTACATCTTTAGATATAAGGTATATGACATATTTTCTTAAATCAGCTGGGAAAAACACAGACTATTGTTTGGACACAGAAGTGCATGACCTGTAATTCCATCTTGCAAGAATGATTTTCTTCGTTAAATACAAAATTCTGGTGATTTTTTCACATTTCTGTCTTTTTCTATTCTTTTTCAGGTGAGAAAAAAACCAAAACCAACCAACTAAACAAACAAATAAAATCAAAACCAAACAAACAAACCAAAAAACCGCACAAAACTCCCCAAAATCTAACAAACAAAAAACTCCCAAACCCTGCCCACCCCCATTAAAAAAAACCCCTAAAAACCAAACCAAAACTTAGGGGGATAAAAAAAAAAACAAGCAAAAAAAAAAAAAAATCCCACAAATTATGAGCAAGAGAAAAAAAACAAGAAAAAAGCTCATCAAACCAAACAAACCCAACAACCAACTCCACCTTCTTCCAAATACCCAAATCAGATTTGAAGCATTAAAAGAAAAAGACAACGAAGATTCAGTCACTGATAATACATTAGCCTTTCCAATTGTCACTTTTTAATTTTTATTGTTTATTATTCATGTAGTAGCATCCCCATATCTTGTTAAGCACTGCAGAAGGAGAGTAAAAGAAAAAATATTCCCCATACCAAAATCATTAAAAATCTAAATGTTCCCACAAAGTATGGATACAGGGCTTTCTGTAAAGCTTTACATGCTGAAATTTTTGCTATTTAGTCAGGAGTTTTCTTCTGCATTGTATTCCCAAAAAGACAGAATCAATTACAAATTCTTGGTTAATCCCTTAAGTTATATGTGAAGCATGCTAAAGATCTTTAAGTTGAAACCTTGGGATCAGCAGTGATGAAAACATTACTAAACTAATAACAGTAATGGAAAAATGCCTCAGCATTGATGCTGAGGAGATAATCTTCCTTTTTTTTTTTCATTTTCCCTTTTTAATAATTTAACATGGAAGGGAAAATGTGCTGCTCAGAATACAAATACTAAATGTTTGTCCTTCAAAATAGAGGATGAGAGTTTAGTCTAAACTCATTCCCATTTTCCACCTGCCTATTGTCGAAGAATTTGAGATTCAATTCTGCCATGGGAGACCAGAGAGTAAAGAATGCACATTTGTGCAAAGACAAATTGAAGGCAGACAGATCCACCACACCAGTGCAGCAGAAAGTTGCCATGGACAATGCAGGATGACCTGTAGAACTGCACAAAGCAGCAGCACCTGAATTGCAGAGAACAGGGAAAATAACTTAATTTGTTATAAACAGCACACAGATAGCAAGATAAGGGGGAAAAAAAAACCCCACACTACAATATAAATATTCTAGCTAACCCTGGGCATATCAGAAAACTTGTGTCTCTTCTAGTAAATAGAGAACTGAGCCCAAGATTTGACTCTCCAGCTGACAGCCTTCAAAAACTTGTGGAGTGATGAATCTGAGATGTGGGTGATATCTATGATATCGCCCACAATGAGACTGTCATTAATTTAAGTATTTTGTACATTTTTTTTCCCTTCAAAAGAGGGACAAAGGTTTCAATCACAGTCCAAATGTTGCTACTATTTTAGTTTGCTTTATACTGCCTAGATAATTCTAAACACAAAATCTGCTGTTGTTTGGATCTCTTCAGTACAAAAACTATAGCCATATTTTGAAGTGAGAAACTTTTCCATGGTTCTCTTTAAAGAATTGTGTATAGAACTCAAACAGCATTAATATGTAGGGATAGTTTAACTGAGTCAACTTGGCCCTTCAAAGACATTTGTGAAATCAATGTTTCTGAGGACTCTGTATTCTGTTTATGCAGAAACTCCACAAAAAATATTAATGATTAATACAATGTGAAAAGAAGAGGAGAAAAAGGCAAGTTCCATATCAAATATCCATATTTTTCTCCCACAGCTTCAACTGCACAATGAAGTTTTTCATTTTTTACATTCTTGTGACTTTTCTGTTATTTTTAGAATTTCAAGAGCTGTTTGGTGACTACTTAATTCTGCAGTGATTAGAGACCACTTTACTGAACAGTATCTGTAAACAAGGTTAAATTTAGAAGTAAAAAGGAAAACCATGTAAACAAACAGAAGAGCAACAATATTTTTGATAAAGTAACTAAATTCTCATGGAGGCAAATAGCAATTTTCCTCAGTTGTGTACATGATACAAAAACTAAGGCATAAATAGTCTCAAAAATACTATTCACTATACCATAATCATCAGATTTAGATCAACAAATACAATTTTTCATGAGCATCTAAGAGAATTAAAATCACAATCTCAAAAATATAATCACCAGCTATTTAGAGTTTCTGAATTTGAAATATCATTTGGAATATTTTTATTATGTGGGAACTTCTTGAGCCTTTGAGTAGATAATTATTTAATCTTCCATTTAGTTAATGAATCCAGTATCACTTCCAGATGAACTGTAAAAGGCTGCCATGTATAAAAATATTACATCACTAAATCCCAGAACAATTGATGTTGGAAGGTTCCTTAGCTGATCAAATAGTCCAAAGCATTTGGCCTAACAGCAAGTTAAATCAGGGCAGGTCACTTGGCAGGTTACTATGCCCAGTCATGTTTTGAATATTTCCAGAGGTGGAGACTCAACAACCTTTCTGGGAAACCAGTTCCAGTGTCTGCCTGACCTCCCAAAAAGAAAGTGTTTTATTATGTTTACATGGCATTCCTGTATTTAAGTTTGGGCCCATTGCCTCTGGTTATTACTGAGACTGGTCGTATTCTTTACACCCCCTGATCAGATTTATGCTTTGCTGAGACCCCCCCTGAGCCTTTTTTTTCTCCAGACTGAGTTGTCACACATCTTTCAGCCTGTCCTTGTAGATTTGATGCTCCACTACTTTACTCATCTCCCTGGCCCTGTGGTGCACTCACTCCAGTGTGCCTATTTCTTTTGTACTGGGCTGCCCAGAACTGCACCTATGACTTCAGATGGCTCTTGCAAGGGCTCATTAGAGGGGAAGGATCAGCCTCCTTGACCTGCTGGCAATGCTCTCTTTTCTGCAGCCCAGGAGGATTCTGGTCTTCCCTAAGGCTGAGGTACATTTCTGACACATGGTCAGCTGGTGGTTCCAGCAGGATAACCCAGGTCCTTCTCTGCACATCTGATTTCCAGTCTAGCCCCAGACTTTATGGGTGTGGGGGGTTATTCCTCCCCCGCTGCAGGAGTTGGCATTTCCTTTCATTCTCATGAGTAATATTGATGTATTTCTTCTGCCTGTGGAGGTCTCTGTGAACAGCAGCACACCCACCTTGTCTACCAGCCATGCCTCTCACATTTGTATCTTCAAACTTCCTGAGAGTGCACTGTGTGCCTCTGCCCAGCATTTGTATGAAAAGCTTACACAACCCTTGCCACATTATCAACCCCTGAGAAGACCAAGAGTGACCATCCCCCAGTGGGACCCTGTACTCCTGACCACTTCAGGCCTTGAAGTTCAGTGAGTTTTCAGTCCACCTCACTGTCCATTTATTATACTTTAGTTCATGAGTTCACAGATGAGAATGTCAGAGATGGGAGATGGTATTCAAAGTAAGATCAAAATAAACAAAACCACTGAACTCCCCTCATCCACTGAGTTAGCAATTTCATTTTAGAAAGCTATCAGGTGGCTCAAACATCATTTCCCCTTTTATAAATCAAGGCTGATTGCTCCCAACCACTTTGTTCCTCATAAGTTTGAAAATTATTTTCAGGATTAACTGCTTTATCAGCTTCTCAGGTGTGATGATGACCAGGCTGTGGTTTCCTGGACCCTCCATCTTGACGTTCATGAAGATACAAGTGACATTTGCCTCCTCCCAGTCCTCGTGGATCTCTTCTGGTTGCATGATCTTTTGAAAATTAGCAAGAATGCCCTCACAATTACATTGGTCAGCTTCCCCAGCACTTGTGAGGGCATCACATCAGGTCCCACATTCTTATTTGTGTCCAGATTAAATGTTCTTTGTCCTGATCCTCCTTTACAAAGATATCACAGTCTCTTTAAAAGTCAACTGTTCTTATCTTTTTTGTGGCATTGTTAAATTTAGCAATCTACCATCTACAAGTTTTGTTATGCTGCCCTCTCCATCCCCTGCTATCTCCTGTGTTTGCTCCACACTCTGCAAAATGTCATAGATCAGGTTGTGTCTCTTTAGGACAAGCATTAATACCTTACAGCATTTTCCTGCAAAAGCTTTGTGGCCTCAGTTGTGTTGTTTCTTGATCCAATTCCACTGAAAAGATTTAAAATACATAGTGGCTATAATAGTCCAATACCAATGAGACACCCTGACTGGACACACATCTGCCATTGGAGAGTCTGTAAAACAGAAATGTAGCGCCAGCAAATGGAGTGAGAAGACACTGCTATTGCTTTTGTGATGCAACTGCAGAAGTCTAAAGAGAGACGTTAATTCAAAGATGGCTCTGTTCTTGAATATATAAGTCTCTAAACTTCTGTACATCTGATTTCACTTTGGAATGCTACTGCCTACATAAAATGAAAGAAAGGCTCCAAATTTAAACCACATTGTTATCATTGCCTCCTCAAAATTGTTCCAGATTTATTTCCTTTGGAGGTTTTCAATTCAAACATGCTCCATAGCAAATGTGAGAAAAGTCAAGTGAGTAGAATGAAAACATGAAAATATAGAAAACTACAAGCTATATAGATTAGGGGCATTGAACCATTCCAGCCACTTCTGATTGTCATCTGTTCTATTTGTCCATCAGAACTGACTTAAAATTTACTTTTCTGGCTCTATTTGCTTGTAAATATGACCCTCTTACAAAACAGAGTGATGAAATCTGCACTAAATTGACATCAATACTTTCAAAGTCTGTGCTAAAAGTCACACATTTTGACCTACAAATAAAAAGACAAGTATTCCATTCCAGATGTCCAAATATTGCTCCCTTAATCCATTGTTTCTACACTGTCCATGTATCTTTTCTTCCAGGCTCATTGAACAAAACAAGAATTTCTGTTCAGTGCTAGAATAGAATTCAAGCGGATGTTTATTAGACATGTCAAAATATCCATGACATCTAATTTTTTCTTTAAAATATTTGTCTTTTTTATTATAGGCTTGTCACCAAAACTGGCAGAAATAGTCTCCCTTCCAGCATTGATAAGAGTTGTGCTGGGAATCCCTCAGCACCCTCAGGCAGCACAAGACTCCCAAAGCAATTTTAATACTGGTAAACTTCAGGTGAACATCCAAGCCATTAGGTATAAAGATGACACATACACAAACTGAAGAATGTCTAAGATTTATTATTATCATACTGTTCTTAGAATGAGATAACTGAAGGTTTATCTGAAAGGTGGAACTCTTTCTGCCACTTGCCACAGTGCAGCAAGCTCAACAAACCTCAGCTGAAATCAATATGGCAGCAGAACAGTCATCAATCTGCCCCTTACCAGCCTAATCCAGGGCAAGATTTAGACAGGCTACACACATACACACACTGCATACTAACACAAGTGTTAGTGTCTGAAACCTGGGAAACCAGGGAGAGCTCTTCTTGTGTCTGAGCAGGGGAGTGTCTCTAGCAAAGAATGGTGACTTTGCTTTCCCTGTGGATCTGAAGGGAAATCCTGTAACTTGCTGTGGATAATCTGAGAAGGAAGGACCTTTCAGGCAGGAGAATTTCACTGTGAGCACCCAACAGGATCTCACTGGAGGCTTGAACATAGGAGGGGTTGCTCTGCCATCTCCTTTGGGTGTGACTCATTTATGGTATCTCTCATTCTGTGATGATCAGAAATTATAGAACTTCCTCCAAGTAAAAAATATTTTTTTCTCCCTTTACCTGAAAATGTTTGGAGCATGTAGAATTGCTAGGGATGACTCCCAAAAAGAACATGTAGAAGAAGAATCAAATTTTGAGGATAGACTGGTGAGGGATAAGAAAATGAAAGAAAAAAGAAAATGAGACAATGCTCTGTGTGTATTCATATGGGTTTACCTTAACAAACCCAACTGTTGGTTTCCTTTGTTCACACATCTGCTGTGATGCTTGTGAAGTTTGATTTTTGTTTTAAGAAGTTAATGTTTCATGACTGATGTTTTCAGCAGAATTCATGGCAACTGATACACAAGGATGGCCTGAGGCCTGACATATCTTTATACTGACAATCAATGCCATGCATTGCCTGGTGATTAAAAGAAATAAAACTGTTTATTCTAGAGCTTAAATACATCATTAAGAAGTAGTCTTCTAAAGCTACTCATTAATGTGAAGATTTGGCCATCTAATAAGTTATGGTTTATTCTCCAGTTCTATTGTTCAGTATCACATGGTCAAAATAGCTGACAACTTACAAAACTATTTTAATAAGTGCAGTCACTCTTTTTATTTTTGATTCAGGGGAAATATTTTGATTAGCCTGATCAAAACATTGGGCTATGATAGCTATCATCAGGCTATCATCATCAAGCTGATGATTAGGGTTACAATTTGCAAATTATTTTTAGGAAAAATTCTATCCCCAAGTTTCATGGTGTTTTCAAACTTTTTAGCTCTTAGCATCCTTTTAACTAATTCCCTTTTTCTTTAAAATACTTGATGCTTGTCTCAAACCAGAATGATGAAGAAGAAAAAAATTCATCATGACCAACAGACTTTAAAGCAGAGTGAAACACAGATGACAAACCCGTGTTATGTAGCTCTACCAGTTTGGCTTGAAACAATTAATAAGAAAATCAAAATCCAATCCTTTTCAAAATAAAATCATGGCATGTATTGCTGTGGTTCTTATCATAGTATTCATGGAACTTGTATGTGCAGTTAAGGCCTGAATGATCAGTTTTAAATCCCCTTGGATCACAGGTCTAAAATTAGCAGTGGATTTTTCTGGTTCACGCATCTTTTTTTTTTTTCTAGAAAAATGGCATTGACAGTCCCCGAGCAACAGAAACTGGGATTCCCATTTGGAAAGATGCTGCAGTCTCACACCATGGGCTTCTTCTCCAACACAACTCACTTTAGAATAACTGGGGGAATCACTGCTTTTAACATTCCAATATCCTCAATCCTTAGCATACAGAAACCTCAAACCATAGCAAGTGTTAACTCATTTGATGCTATTGTCTTCAAGGGTTTTATTTTAACTAGCCAAGGATGTTCACCCACATACCTTCTTGTTTTTTTTTTTTAATTAAATGTAAGAGTATTATTTTCTGTTGTGAATTCTGTCCTTAATTTCTTTATATGATGCTGCCATTCAGTTCTATAGCATTGATAATTAGTGTCAGGCATGGAGTACTTGACAATATTACAAAGAATCTGAATGTTAATCGGAATGTGAAAAGGTTCTAAAGAAGCAAGCTGCAAATGCACAACAAAAAATTAGCGGAATAAGAATTCAAATAAATGAAAAGATATAAGGCTTTTAACCTCTGTGGTTTCAGTAAATACAGCAACCATGATTAAGGAAATCAGACTTTGGAGAGCCTCTTAAAAAATAAATAAAAGGAGAACAGCTGAGAATAGTGCAGGAATATCAATGAAGGAAATGTGTGAAAACTAAATAAAGAAAAGGCAGTATCAACTCAAAATTATTGGCAATAAACTAAATCATTAACAAAGGTTATATTCAACACCATTCTTTCTCCTCCCCACTCTCCTCCCTCAAAGTGTAAGTATTTAGCTGAGACACTGAAGATAGAAGTTTTGCAAATCATACATAAATTACTGATATAAAACAGTTCGGATCATAAACAGGATGATCTGGATCTCTAGTTTGAGACCAGATAAGCCCATATCTTTTGGAGTCGCACTCCTCTTCCAATCCTGTTTCACTCAAAAATTCAGAAAGCCGCCAAGATCAACACAAACCATTTTTGCTTTCTTTTTGCATCAGTTCCTGCCTCTTTTGTTACAGTAGACCTCAGACGAGAACTATTGCCTCCATACATGTATCTCTATTGATTATCAGAAATTATTTAGACTTTTTTAGTTTACTTATTTAGAAGTGTTTAGACTTTACAGTTAAGCACCTGAATAAAAGTCCTAAATTTTTATGAGCCTGCCTTTTGGTGTGTTGTCTTCAGATTGATTTTGCATTCATACAACGAAGGACTGTGATATTGGGGTTGAAAAAGAATGGGGTAATTTCTACAAAAGTGAAGAAAATCAAGTGTCAAATTACAGAGGTAATCCTTACTCTCTTCAAAGCAGATGAATCCAGTTTCTATGTTTCATTCATTAACAGATCAGTTGGTGATTATTAATTAAAAATTACATTTCTATGAACAAATCATTGGAACTCTTCTGGTCTCTGTGTAATTACAGGTAATAATATTTACCTTTTTTTTACAAAGCAAAACATATTAAACATGAGGTCAGTCTGTAAGTACAACATTCTGCTGCCAACACTAATACTGAGAGTCTAGATTATACTTAAAGCCATCATTGCTTTGTCAGAGTGACAGATGAGTTTGGTGGTTTGGGTACCTACCTAAAAGCTTGGAAATGTATCTGAAATTCATCCAACAAACAAACTTCTTAAAAGGGAAACATTTGTCTAGAAATGTCTCACAAGCAGGTTCTCTTGTGTTACCTGCAGCATTTGCAGCACTCAGGCTGGTTTGAAAGATGTAGAGACCAATGAAAGCTCCACTCATCCCTGCTGTCTTTGGTGCAAGGTCTGTAGCATCGCTCCAGACTGGAGAAGACCAAACTGTGTCCTCCTGTTTCCAGCATTTCTCTGAAGTGGAGCCTAAACACAACATTTTAAGTCAGCTTCAGATGTCCTGGAAGCATCCATGATTTATCTTCATAGGGAAAGATAATGTGGCCTTAACTTGTACTCCTTATAGGTAAAGAGTTTATTGAAAGTCTTTTATGGCTCAAGACTTCTCCTCTGAATGAAAAATAATTATTTTGAAGTTAAGATAATGACAGAAAAATATGCCTTTGCTCAAGCACATGACAATTTTGCTGTCAGGGGGCAGAATTTCATAAGTAATGATCTTTTTAACATACACATTACAGTTGTATGAAGGCATATCTTTGTATATTGGATCAACGTCATTATAAATTAATTATCATTTTGTTTTCTAATCTTCCCAGATAACAAAAAAGGAGTAGATAAAGGAAATTAATAAAAGTGGAAATAATTCTTCATTACATCAGTGCATTTCCACTGGATTAAAGACAAGTACCCTGGCATTAAAATTGTGTTGTGAAATGCAGAATCAAGTCCTTTGGGAAAAAAAAAAGAATTAAAAATCCCAGAATTTTAATTGTACTGCAGCTTTATCAGTGACCCTTTTGACAATAGACATCCTCTTTAGTTTTGCTCAGTATTTATCTGTTGAATACCCAAATAATCCTCTCAGTGATTTTTCTTATAAGCAGTGTCATTTGACCTGAGAAAACCTGTTTGTTATCATATGCTACCAAGAGTAAAATATAACACTTACTGGGCATTTCCCATTTTCTAACATAGTGCTGCTGTGGATATAATGACCTATAGACATAATCAGGTCAAGTTTTGTAAGCTGATAAAAAACTTTCATGATAGGAAAAATAACAAGGATGTCATGGGTTGGAGTTCCATGTCCAATAGCTCAGGAACTCTTCAGGTCTAGGTGTTATAGAAATAATAATATTTAGAGGCAAAGCCTGTGTGTGTATCTCCCATCTTGGCTTCCCACAAGCTTGTTTGTGGAGATGCACTGGACAGCCAGTGATTAGCTCAACCCAGCTAACACATAAGGATGAAAAAGGGATAGGGAAATCAGAGACTGGTGCTGAACATACCTGCAGACCTAAGAAGGTGTGTCCTATGAAATTTCCTGAGCCAAATGGACAGAAGACTTCATAGCCAGAAAGACAGGTCTTTTCCCTACACCAATATCAGTTGTGATCTAATCACAATATTTCACTTTCAAAGCACCTTGCAAGCATGGATCAATGTTTTAATGAAGAACATATCAGTCTTTTCTTGTATTTCTGTGTTTCACAGTCTCTTTCTGTGTTCACAGCTTGGTAAGAAACCCAGCAGTTAGAAGCAGAGATCCCCTTCCTGCAAGCCAAATCCAAATTATAGTACAGCATTCTCATATGCAGCTTGTAAATGCAGTCCTACAAGTCTTCTCTTACCAATATACCAAGATCAGAATGTATTGTTAGGCTGCATGGGTATTGCCATTCTCATCTCTATAATCCCCAATCAAGAACACTTAAATTTCTTAATCCATTAATACTGAAACCATGATGGGTTTTTTTTCCAAGAGGAGAGAAAAGAGGAAAATTCTGTCTCAAACAAGTAGCAGTTCTGATACTTGTAACTGAAATACTCAAACACATGACCTTGAAAGCTCAGAATGAGAAATGAAGGAGAGAGGACATGGTCCTGCTCTGAAAAAAAATGAAGAAACAGCTCTGCATACAAGAAGAAAGTTTTGCAAGTGAGTTACAGCTCATCTCATCATCTATTCTCAGTGCAGTGCAGCATGCAAAAGGAAATAAAGGAGAGGAGAACAGAAAATGAAGAAACAAAATTAGAAGTCCCGTGACACCTTAATAACAAATTATTGCAGCTTTTCTAGGGAACAAAAGCATCAATACTGTATATGAGAAAAGTTCCGAAAGTTCGATTGAGGAGACACAAACAGCACTTGGAATAACTTAGTGAGAAAACTTATCACCTTGTTTTGTTTGCCTTGAACATTCTCTCCAGCAATGAATCTATCTACTGGTTGAGAGTAAAACAATGTTGCAATTACCTGCACCAAACTGTGCTCTATTGAATCTTTGTAGACAGGGCAAAATATCTGTAAACCAGTACAGTCCTGATGACTGGAAAAGACAGAAAATGCCCACATCAGTGGGGAAAAAAAAATGTACTATTAGAACTTCTGTGCTGAAAGGATATCACAGTCATGGGGGTGGTAGGGATTTGTGGGAACCCTAAAAATCCCCTCAGGGAAACTTCTAAGCTTTGCCCTGAAAATATTTACTATAAAGTTCTCTGCCTAGACTGGTAGAGAAGACTTCCCTCATGGTGTCCTGCAGAACTACTGCCAATCTACTCTGGACTGCTTCCTTCACTGGTCACTTAGTGCTGCCCACCCCAACTGCTCATCCCTCCACCCCCTCTATAGGTTGCTGCTCCTTGCCCTGACCTTTGTACCACCCCTGTGCCCTCAGACCACTGGCCCCCGACTTATTTAACTAACCCCTGAGGACCAGGTGGTCTGGGTCTTCTCTCCCTGGTCCTTTCAGCATGCTGGAATAAACTTCTGCTGGAACATATACAGGAGGCTCTTCCTGCCTTCCTCCGCTGAGGCATATGTGTGTGTGCATGGGCCTGCAATGGCTGCTCTGAGCCCTGTGTGTGTGTGCATGGATCTGCAATGGCTGCTCCTGTGGCTGCTCTGAGCGGCTTCTGAAGGAGACACTTCAAGAAGGCAGCAGCATTTCCCAATCCTGTCACAATCCAAAATCCAAACAGTAAGTGTTTACATGTAAACTGTCATATTGGTCTACATAAACTAAAACTGGTTGTGCAAGCAGAGGCATCCAGTGCTGTTTCAGATATTGTACACTGCCATTGATACTTCCACGCTCTGTAGGAGCTTTGCTGTATCTCAAATGGCAGTAAACAACTGTTTTTAGGCAGCTGAACAAGACCTAAGTCTCTCCCATGCATTGTGTGTCCCAGCTCCCATTTTATGGAACAGAGAGCTCATCAGTGCAGTCCATGGATTCTAGAGAGCTGTTCAGCTGGTAAAATTTGTGTCTCTGCTCTAAAGCAGTGAAAATCAGCTGTTTAGCCTCCATCAACATTATTTGTCTGGAACAGGATCCTGTGCTCAGATTTTCTCTAGCCTCCAGCTTCAGAAGAATAAAGAGCTGTCCAAGCTTCCATGCCATACAGTAAGTCCTGTGTAGCTGTCTCAAGCCTTCAGAGCCCAATCAGCAACAGGGACCCATATCACATAAGAGAAACCCACTTGAGAACACCAATAACTTCACTGGAATCTTAGACTAAGAGATTACATCTAAATACCAACATTGTGAACAGCTAAATCATTCTGAAGCTGAATTTTAATGCTTCTGGAGGTTTCTGTGGTAGCTTTTCACAAGTGTCACTCTTGGGATAAAACCAGTTTCAGGCTGTCTTCTCACACTTCTCTCTAGTAATGATTCTGTCTTCAGGTTGAGAGTCATCTTTGCTTAACCTGAACTGCAGTTATATATAAAAATAGATATAAAGACTATTAATTGTGATGTAAAAGACAATATGCCTGAAAGGTAAATGGAACCTTAAAAAAAGGAAATTCATTTAGTAATGTCACTAGTCCAGGTAAATACTGGGGACTCAATCTTTTTCCTAGCATAAATAACTTGAACTGAGCTGCTGACATGAGAGAAATTTATCTGATATCCTAAATTCAGGTTATCTGGAGAATTGCTCTGTAGGGCAGGATAAATCTTTTTAGAGAGCTGTCTTTAAAAGGTTGCAAAATAATTTGCAACTAGATATCTTGTTGCTGTTGCTAGAACTTTTGACCCATCTTTTATTTTTTCCAGAAACTATTTGTAATACATATGTATAAACAATTCTTAATTGAAATCTCCCCCTTTTTCTCCTCAGATTAAATACAGTTACTTAAATATGGTATTTCAAGATTTTCTCTGCATATAATACTTCTCTAAAAATTTAATTTAATTTAGTCCCAGGTTTTCTACTTTCATTTCCTATAGGAGAATATGTTCTTTCTTCTGATTTGGATGAGAATATGTCAGATTTAAATATTGACTGAACTTCTAAGACACTGTCATTAAACAGACTAATACAAGAAATATGTATTCACATCAGTAAATCTCTATTACAGTGAAGACATTTTTTTAAACCAGTACATCTTCAGAATAAGCAAAGCTGTCAGCAGCATTTTGCCAGATACTCTGGAAGAATATCCAGCTTCCATCGTATTTCTTTATAAAAACTACAATTTCACAGGATCCAAGCTTGCTACCAGCTAAATTACTTTTTCAGACCTCAACTGGAGTATCTCAGCTGTATGCCCAGGATGGCTGGAGGGTCAAGAATGAAGGAATGCTTCCCAAGTCTGAGGAATGAAATAAAAGCTCCATATAACTCTTGAGGATAAATAATCTTCTGAGACGAGGGTACCTCAGGGTCAAATAGGTCTAATCTAATTCTTAAGAAGATCCCTACAAGAGGTGGGCTCCTTCTCCTATAATCCTATTATGCTAAGTATTAATAACCCTGCTGCAGCTGGTTTTAGTTCCCCCTACACTCAGGTGTCCATCCATCATCCTGTGTGCTCCTGCCAACATCCCAGAGGCAAGAGGGGAACAGAACTGGTCAAACAGCAGAAAGCACTAAACTGTGATAGATCCAGAAGTGAAAGCTGAGAAAGGAGGGAACTGGCTCAGTCCTTTAATGTGATTCCAGGATCCCTGCTGCTTACAACACACATCTCCTGCTGCATAATGCAAGTGGCCTCATACACCATATTAAGACCATGTGAAATATCTGTTTGTAATTCACAGTCATACTTAAATCTTTGCCTAAATTATGGCCTCTTAAAAAGTGAGTAATAACCGAGTACACACCAGGAGAAATAAGTCTTAATTATTTTAGCTCATCCATAACCACTCTGGATCTCCCTATGCCAGCTGCAGAGGCAATCATTTGGAACCTGCACTGTTCAATAACCTCTGCATATCACTTTCCATTAAGATATGAAAGCCTAAGCTATCTACTTACGTCAGAGCCTAGGAGTCAATGCAACTTCAAATTGATGCTTAATATTCACAAATTCTTGTATTAGCATGCAAGAACATAAACTGTTGGGCTTTTTTCCCCTTCTTTTTATTTATTATTTTGGGTTTCTTCTGAATGCAAACAGTTTCCTCGCACAGGATGTAAATTATTATTACAATGAAAGCAGCCAGAAGGACAGAAGCTTGGAAATGATTTCTCCTCTGAGCAGTAGGAGATTGTTCGGGTCCTGCTGTTTTGAAAACCTTCTTCCCCCCACGCAGGCTACCCTGTGAAGAGAAAGCTGTTTGAATATTTTGGCAATCAGAGAAGGCCCCAACATAAATTATGGATACAGAAACTCAGAAGACATTCTAACAAATAGAATACTATGGAATCCATTTTTCAGCCACCATATGGTGTCAACAGAATGCCACTTTGTTTCTTTTGGGTAGCAGCTCATCATTAAAAAAATAAACAGGCTGGGGGTTTTTTGGTGAGCAGGGAATCTACAGTCATTATGTAGAAAAAATAGCAAATGATAAACTGGCTTATTGCTTTACCATCTTCTTTCATTTGTGCATATACATAGGTATTTTAGTTGTCTCTCTTTTCAAGCAAGCTGAGGATAGTCTGTCATTGAAGCTCAGAGATTTTAATTTTGTGATACATTTTCAGGCATGGGAAAAGTTATTCAAAGCATTTTATAACATTAGATTTGCTGCAGGTAATTTAAAAGTTGTTTTTTGTAAAAGCTAAACCTTGTCTCCTTCTTAGTAACACAGTCTATGTATTTTCCCTTGCATCCTGGAAGATTGCAAAGATGAGATCAGTTTTGATTTTTGGTGTTAATTTATGAAAAAAAAAAAGATTTTTAAAAGGTGTGTATAGAAGAGTGCAACTACCTCTTAACCCAGCAAAGATTTTGCTTGGTTTAGCAGGTTTTCCTTCTTAATATCATCTGATGTAAACCAAACTATTTTCTTCCATTAGTGTAAAACTTGGAAAACAGATCAGTTTTCACCATAGTTTCACTGGACATTTTCTGCACCTTACATCATTTTGCATTCTCCCTAAACTAACCCTAAATTAAATTAGGTCAGTCTTTGCTTTTCCTCTATTGAAATTAATGCAGCTTCTCTTGAAGGGCTATCCTGATAATGCTCCAGAAAAACAATCTGTCACTCTTTTTTCTAGGTCTTCTGTACTCACATCTTTTGCCAGCTATCCTGCAGTCAGGACATGAATTGGATCTTTGAGCTTGCATTTTCAGCCTCATAATGAAAATTAGCTCTAACAGAGTGCAAAGTGACAAACAGAACAATATTAATTTGCTGCAGATTCCATTTTTTGAATGAAATAAGTCAATGGTCTGGACAGGTACCAGATATTATGATTGGAGTCTGAAGTCATTATACTTAATTTGCCTTTCCTATGCCAAAGTAAACACACTTTGAAAGATCTCTTGACTTTTTCATTGGCTTTTTCAGGCTCTACTTTTCCTAGAACTATTATCATATTTTGCATATTAAAACAAACAAAAACATTGAATAAGCAGAAACTGAATAAGCTGTATTTACAAGCTATCAAAACAATGACCATGAGTCAATTTATAATTATAGGAATTTGCCTCTGTGCAGAAAAATACATATTTGTCAACAGACCCATGTGTCTTCTTCCTCCCTTTATAAATATTGCTCTCTCCCTTTCCCAGGTGATATCAGCAAATTATAAAGTGTGCAAAGCACCTTCTCCCCTGTTTCAAATTAGTTTAAAATAGCAAAAAGTTTGTGTAATGATAAAACAACATCAGAATCTGTCTCTGCAGCTAAAGGTCACACTCGTAAAACCAACAAAACTCAAAAATCTACTTCAAGGAATTAAAGATATAAGAATGAAGTCACCAAGTTTTATGGTAATTCAGTATTGCCGTGGCTTCAGCTGGGATAGAATTATTTTCCTTCTCAGTAGCTGTTACAGTGCTGTATTTTGGGATTTAGTATGAGAATAATGCTGACAACACATTGATGTAGGTTTTGCTAAGTAGTGCTCACCCAATGCTGAGGACTTTTGAGTTTTCTATGCTCTGCCAATGAGGAGGTGCACAAGAAATCAGAGGAAGCACGGCCAGGAGAGCTATCCCAAACTGGCCNATCACTTTCCATTAAGATATGAAAGCCTAAGCTATCTACTTACGTCAGAGCCTAGGAGTCAATGCAACTTCAAATTGATGCTTAATATTCACAAATTCTTGTATTAGCATGCAAGAACATAAACTGTTGGGCTTTTTTCCCCTTCTTTTTATTTATTATTTTGGGTTTCTTCTGAATGCAAACAGTTTCCTCGCACAGGATGTAAATTATTATTACAATGAAAGCAGCCAGAAGGACAGAAGCTTGGAAATGATTTCTCCTCTGAGCAGTAGGAGATTGTTCGGGTCCTGCTGTTTTGAAAACCTTCTTCCCCCCACGCAGGCTACCCTGTGAAGAGAAAGCTGTTTGAATATTTTGGCAATCAGAGAAGGCCCCAACATAAATTATGGATACAGAAACTCAGAAGACATTCTAACAAATAGAATACTATGGAATCCATTTTTCAGCCACCATATGGTGTCAACAGAATGCCACTTTGTTTCTTTTGGGTAGCAGCTCATCATTAAAAAAATAAACAGGCTGGGGGTTTTTTGGTGAGCAGGGAATCTACAGTCATTATGTAGAAAAAATAGCAAATGATAAACTGGCTTATTGCTTTACCATCTTTCATTTGTGCATATACATAGGTATTTTAGTTGTTTCTCTTTTCAAGCAAGCTGAGGATAGTCTGTCATTGAAGCTCAGAGATTTTAATTTTGTGATACATTTTCAGGCATGGGAAAAGTTATTCAAAGCATTTTATAACATTAGATTTGCTGCAGGTAATTTAAAAGTTGTTTTTTGTAAAAGCTAAACCTTGTCTCCTTCTTAGTAACACAGTCCATGTATTTTCCCTTGCATCCTGGAAGATTGCAAAGATGAGATCAGTTTTGATTTTTGGTGTTAATTTATGAAAAAAAAAAAGATTTTTAAAAGGTGTCTGTAGAAGAATGCAACTACCTCTTAACCCAGCAAAGATTTTGCTTGGTTTAGCAGGTTTTCCTTCTTAATATCATCTGATGTAAACCAAACTATTTTCTTCCATTAGTGTAAAACTTGGAAAACAGATCAGTTTTCACCATAGTTTCACTGGACATTTTCTGCACCTTACATCATTTTGCATTCTCCCTAAACTAACCCTAAATTAAATTAGGTCAGTCTTTGCTTTTCCTCTATTGAAATTAATGCAGCTTCTCTTGAAGGGCTATCCTGATAATGCTCCAGAAANGCACCACTTGTTTTCCTTTGTTTTATATCTCTCACTCTCCTTTTCATTACAATGATGATGTTGAAGATAATTATCATTATTATTATAACCATTACTATAATAATGTTATTATTATTAATACTATTATAATAATGGATATATTTTTAATTTTTCTTTCTACTAATAAGCTGTTCTTCTCTCAATCCACAAGGTTTGCCTTTCCAATCATCCTCCCCAGCAGAGGCTAGGAGAGGAGTAAGCAAGCAGAAATGTGGTTCTTAGTTTCTAGCTGCACTAAACCACTACAGGTATTTTACAAGCTAGAAATGGAATAAACCTAATAAATCATTCTCCCAAGACAAACTTTTCCTGGAATATTTTGTCCAATACATTTTCCAGTGCAGTTATAAAAACTATTGACTATGTGTGGTTTCTGGTAGGGGATCTACAATTAGCCCAGGATATATCACAGCCAGGAATTTTTTTCTTTTTCCCAATGGGATATTTTCCCAAAAAATTACCTACAGTAAGTTTCCATTGCTAGAGTGGATATTCCNAACTGTATTGGGCACCACTTGTTTTCCTTTGTTTTATATCTCTCACTCTCCTTTTCATTACAATGATGATGTTGAAGATGATTATCATTATTATTAGAACCATTACTATAATAATGTTATTATTATTAATACTATTATAATCATTAATATATTTTTAATTTTTCTTTCTACTAATAAGCTGTTCTTCTCTCAATCCACAAGGTTTGCCTTTCCAATCATCCTCCTCAGCAGAGGCTGGGAGAGGAGTAAGCAAGCAGAAATGTGGTTCTTAGTTTCTAGCTGCACTAAACCACTACAGGTATTTTACAAGCTAGAAATGGAATAAACCTAATAAATCATTCTCCCAAGACAAACTTTTCCTGGAATATTTTGTCCAATACATTTTCCAGTGCAGTTATAAAAACTATTGACTATGTGTGGTTTCTGGTAGGGGATCTACAATTAGCCCAGGATATATCACAGCCAGGAATTTTTTTTCTTTTTCCCAATGGGATATTTTCCCAAAAAATTACCTACAGTAAGTTTCCATTGCTAGAGTGGATATTCCTCTTTTTGTTGTTGTTTTTGTTGTTATTTAATTTAATCCATTATGTTGCTTTTTTCCCTTTCTTTATTCTTTCAAATGTGAAAGCAAATAAGTGAAGAACAAAATCAAACATGCTGGTTATAAGCACAAGACTTTTTATTCACTGTCTGAAATTCATACAAATCAGCTCTGCTTGTCTGGTCACAGTTGTGTTTCTTCCATTTATGTCTGACTGGATAAGTATAAATTGGAGCTATAAATAGCTGTTGATATTTATTATTTGTATAACACCATCAATATGAAAGATATATTTTAAAAGAAAAAAAAAATTATCGTATCTTTGGCTACATAGGGTGACAGCAGAAAGTGATGGAGCCCTGACAGTTTTGTTTGGATCATATGCTGGCATACAGGAAGTACAGCAAGATTTCCCCTTGGGAAATTCCCTGCTGTTTGGTAGAGGTAGAGATAATGTAGGGAAATTCTGGAAAAACAAGTGCAGCAATGTATTTATATAAATATATATCCATTAGGGAATTAGAGTTGGCTGGGTTGGGAGTGCTTGGAAGACTGATTTATCATTCCCGTGTAAATGAAATCTTGGCTGAATTAATTAATTCCTTAAGAGCACAGATGTTAATGGTTAATCCTTACACACTGTTAATCACTAACACCATACAGAGCTATTAGCCTTTGGTACCCAGGTCCTAAATCAGAGATGAGTGCACACCACCACAGCTGCACATGGAGCAGCCACTGATGGGTGTGGCAGCAGAGATCAGACCTCAGAGCCACTTGATCAAAGTCAGAATTGAGTCAGACTTGTGTTCTTTCACCCTGTGACATTACTGTCAACGCCCCCCTCCCAAAAGGAGCAGTCTCATCTGCCTTATCTGCTCCTGACTGCTTATCTTGGTTTTTGGGTTTGCCAGTCATCTTCCCTGTATTCAGTAGGATTATCTGTTTGCTATTATTTGAGCTTTCCTTCTCTTTTGTCTAGCAAATTATCACTGTTTGAATGACTCCTGCCAGCAGCTACATTCATCTTCCCTTGCCTTGACTATTTCTACTTAAATAGTTATGCAAAATGTTTACATTTTGTGTCTGATTGTCTGTGACATCACACTGCTAACAAAATGCTTATAGAATTACAGAATGGTTTGGGTTGGAAGGGAGCTTAAAGATCATCTAATTCCAATCCCCCTGTGCCATAGGTATGGACACCTTCCCCCAGACAATCCTGCTCTTAAACTTGTTCTCATTACAGTATTTTTGTATATCTATGGTCAGATTCAAAGAAAGCTCATATTGATTATGTTCTGACCAGACATCTGTTTCAGGAACAGAGGTTTGACCTCCTTCTCAAAGAAAGATGGTAAGAAGTATTAATTTCATAATTTGATCTAAGATTCCCTATTCAAGACACCTACAAAGGATCCCACCCAAATTTACTTGCTCACTGAAAGTCCTGACTGAGGACCCTAAGCTCTGTTCTGTAGTGAACAAGATTGATCTGGAATCAGTTGCTATCCATTAGCAGCAAAGAAAACCATCATGATTAGGCTTCCTAAAAAGACAACTCAGGGAATAGAATAAAGTAACGGGACATGAACTCAGATCTTGTTCTTAATCATGTTCTACTAATTTTTTTTATAGAACTGAGCAAACTTTGGAGCAGAAACAATTATTTTCTCAGCAATAATAACTGTATAACAAAGCTCCAAACAGCTCAAGGCATGCTTTTTAGATGATGTACAAAGCTGTAAATATTGCTCTTAGTTTACCATTTCATAACTAATAAAAATCCCTGTGCCTTATCTGGCAATTTATGATGTAAAGAGAGAAAGAAAAGGGTCTTTATGTGGCTACTACACTCTTTAAATTAATTTTTATGGTGCTCTCAGAAAGTTATTGTTATCCATTCCACCAGCACAGAAATGAATCATGGATAATGGTTAAACACCTTTGTACTGTTTACAGGGTTTCAGACTTTAAAGTTTACATCCTGGTAAGAGAGTATATCAATTTAATTAGGTGCTTTGAGTAATTTACCCAAGTAAGTTGTTTGGTGATAAGTCCTTAGTCCTCAATCTTCTTCTGATTAAAAGGATGATTAATCTTCAGTTGCTTAAAAAGCCTTCAGCGACAAAGGATCCAACCACAGGTTTTGCTGGTGTTCCCTTTTCCATTTATATTCTGAGCATGGGAAGTAGGTGGAGATGAGCTGCCTGGCACTTTGTTTTGTTGGAATGTATTCAGTATTCCATAATTGCAAAATTTCCTCATGTCATGCTTCAAGGGTGGGCAGTTTTATGTTATTCCCAATTCTGATGATATGCCAGTTGGTACAGCTCAGTGAGTTTTGGAGCACTGTAAAATTGGAGTTCATGGAACAACTGGTTTTCATTTCTGTCCCTCCTTTCTCATAGTCTGTTGCTTTCTCCTTGGTTCTGAAGTTCAATCTTTATGTGAAATTGGAGCTCTCCCTTTTGTAACACCAATGCACACACCATTATGTAATCACTCCATTAATAGCTGTGGATTTAAAGCCTCTGATCCCTTTTGCCCTCTGGAGGAATAAACACCAGCTACTTTTCAGCCCTCTGCCCACTTAGTTTCTTAATTTTGGAATTTCTTTGGAATTTCAGCAGTGGTTTCCTGCTGCCTAGATGTAGGATTTGCAGCTTGAACAACCCAGGAAAGCTGTTGGGAAAGCAAAAATCATCACTCTGGGCTTGTGGAGATCATGGACATCTCCCTTAAAAGTTTTTCTTGAGGGTGTCAGAAGGAGAGACACTTTCCCAAAGCTAACTTTGGGCCTGTCCTTATTTGAAACCTCCCCATGATGTTGGCGTGTTCCAGCCAAGCTTGCAGACACCAGTGGTGTGTTTGCACTCCTGCAGTCCTGCTGCATGTCACACCAGTCAGTGCTGTGTGTGGCACCGTGCAGCACAACAAGGAATACTGTGGGATCTGGCACATCCCACTGTGCTGGCCATGCTCAACCTGTGAATGTAAATGATGCCTGGGGAGGAGTGGGGATACTTCTCCCAATTTCTTCACAATCAGTCAGATAGTAATAGTCAAAAGTTAGAGTATTTGCATTTTAAAAGTGAAGGCAGGAGGAGGGTGGCTAAAGCCTAAGCATCACACTCACATCACTCTTCTCAGGGCTTTAAAAATATCTCAGAGGTCCCTCACTCCAGTTATAGTCAGGTTCAGTAAGCTGAAGTCATGAAAGTTTATATTTTCTTTCACTGACTAGACAGGCTCTTATTTCATGCACTACATTTTAGCTGAACCACATTAATTTAACCCATGTTTGTGGCTGGCCATATTTTAGACTGCCTTCGGTGTGCGACTTTACCAGATGTAAGTCAGCAGTGAATCACAAGCAAACTTTGGTCTGGCATTACTTAGCTTGCCCTCAGGTTAGTGGCACTGCTTAGAAATGTGTCTTAAAGAAAGTTCCCTAAAATGCTAGCCTGAGCAATTTTAAGTTCTCTCTTTTGTATAACACTGCTCTAGGCTTACAGCAGTAATTACAGCTAGCAGAAATACAGAATACCTGCTGCCATGCTCACTTTCTGCACTGTGTGACAGTGGAAGGTCTGTGAATCTGTTTGGGATTTTGTAATTTCATGTTTATTTGGGGGCATTTAACCCTGTTGCTCACTGTGTATCTTCTCTCTGTTTTTAGCTCATTGCCCCTATTTCTTTGTGTCACACAAGGTCCCTGGGTCCTCCTTTCCCCCCTCTTTCTTTTTTCCTGTTATTTCACTGTTTATTTTCCTCCACTGCTAATCTTTCCCTTTGTGCTTTTCTGATGCCTTCCCTGCCCTTATTTTTGGCCAAGTATTGCAGTTAACACACACACACAATATTTTCAGAATGAAAAATTATCCAACAGAAAGCCTCTGACCCCAGTCATCTCTGTTAACTACGGAAAGAGAAGTGAGAATTATCCAGGCCACAAACCTGAAGGCTGTTTCAACATAGTCTGTATTTTTCCTTATCTAATCCAGAAGATAGTGCAGCTCTTGGAGAGAGAGAACTGTGATTTCAGAATACAGTGAGTGTGATGATGATGTAACATCTATGCTAAGCTTTGCCAAACAATCAATCCCTCATTACATTTTCCTCTGTTTTTACTGTGTTTATCGTGGCATGCAGAGCATGGCAGAGGATTTGCCTGATTTAACATCAGCAAGTCCAGTGGGATCAAAACACTGTTATCCAATGTTTTGTTAGTTTCAAGCAGGTCAGGGGGAGTTAAATTACCTGAGCAGTCTCTTCCATCACCTCAGTTTGGACTGTTTTCTGTAAAGGAAACCTACACAGAATTGCCTTTGATTAGCAAAACTTCTCATAAATTTTCCTGCTTTCTGAACCCCAGCTGAGCACATATTTGCAAGGATGTATAAAGAACCGACTTTGCATTAATCCAATACTTTCTCTCAATAAAGGAAGTAAAAATATAAAAGCCAGCATTATTTTTTCTGTATTAAGGTATACTGCAGTCACAAACCCAAGGAATCACAGGATAATTAGGCTTGGAAGAGGCATTCTGGAGATCAACTCTTAGGTCATATCAGATCGGTCTGATATTGAAAACCCACAAGGATAAACTTTGCACAGCCTCTCTGGGCAACCTGCCCCACTGCAAGACAATGATTTAGAAAGGAAAAAAAAGGCAGAAAATATTTTTAAAATTCTTATTTATATAAAATTTGAACTTTTTGGAGTTTATGTTTATTCTCTGCCATCCTCATATCACACTGCAGTGTGACAAACTTGGTGCCATCTTTGCATTTTTTCCAGAGCTGCCCTCCAACTCCAGAATAGATAGGTACAAGGAGATCATCCCTCCCAAAGGCAGCTCTTTTTCACTTTTCTCTTATTCATCTTTTCCATATATACTAGAAGGATTATCATTAAAATATATATTATCATTAAAATTTTCTGGTCTTCAGACTCTTGATTTTAAAATTGTTTTCTTCTCTTTCATAGCCAACTCTTATTTCAAAAATCTCTCATATGAAAGGAAAAAGAGTCTTGTAAAATTTTTTTTGATGTTTTAATTTTTGAAAAAAAAGTTATGTTAAACCTTACTTTTCTCCTCATCAGTTATCATAGTTCCTTTACACTGATAGATAAATGAAATGGGAAAAAGTTTATCTCCCTTCAAATCTTTCTGCCAATCTTGTCTGTCTCAAAATTGCACTGATGAAGAAGAAATCCAACAAATTTTAGTTTCAAGTGGCCTTTGAAAATATTAGTGCTCACTACAATTGTGGCAAAATTAAAGCCTTGACCAAAGGGCTGTGTAAATGTTTAGACTCTTTTTGGTTGTGTTAGTGCAACCTCTATGTCCTGACTATGCCATTGAGATTCAGCAGAAGCAATAAATAATTAATTTTCTTCAATAATATTTTTTTCTGATCAGTTTTCTAATCTTCAGTTTTCAAGGTAAGGGGCACCTACACATAGCACTCATTTTTTCCTTTATAATGTTGCTTTTACAGAATCAATGGGGCTTCTATCAACTCTGGTCTACAGCTAAAAACACTTCACTAGTTCTGATGCACTTTCTAGCTCTTTCTAGCATGTCAATATCTTTATATAGCATTGGCACTTTGCTTTATCCAAATCATATCTGTCACCAGTTCTAATCTCCCTATTTTCAGTGCTTTATATTTGGCTCTGATTCAGATTTAGGTTGTGTTTCCTACTCCTTTGATAATGCTATTTAGTTTTAGTTATGCTCATCACTGGCACTGCCAGATATTAAAAAAACTAATCCTACTATTCTAACCCCTTCATCTAGGGTATCTCTTTTGCACAGGAAGCATCTAGAAGAGTTCTCCTAAAGTGCTGCTTTCCAAAGGGAGTGCTGAAATGCCTGAATTTAGTCAATCTAGCCTGGCAGGATCCAGTGTGAAATTGAGTATTCTGAATATGTCTTGCCACTAAGAACTCAAATACAGTTTGCCAAAATGAGGAGAGCAAATGGATGGCCAAAATATTGTCATCCTCGTTGTCAAAGGATGAAAAACATCCCACCATAATGCAACTTTTCAGTGTTACCATTTAAGAATAAAAGATATTCTGAAGCTCTCCAGGCTTTTTCCTTCCTACCACAAGTATCAGTTGGTCCCAGCATCTCTTTAGTGATATACAGAGCTGTAGGCACTGGAAATCATATTTCACTTCTAGTAATATTATTTGGTTCAGTTTTTCCTGGCACTACAGTTTTATGCTTAAACGAAACTGATTTCTTTTATCCAACCAGCCTGGCTGATAAAGAAATATTTTTGTAGTCTTAGTATCATGTTTTAGGAATACTTTAATTTTGCTCTCTACTTCAGGTTCTTCCAAAATACAGCCCATCAGAGCCTTTTCCTTTTTTGAACATCTCTGAAAGAATTTAATCTTTCTCCATGGAGTAAGGAGACATTTAAAGAGACCAGCTCCTAACTCTGTGGAAGCTGGCCTAGCACACAAAGCAATAGCTCAATGTCCTGGGAAGAAGCAGAGGAGGATTTGAAGCAATCTTAAATTGCATTGGTCCCAAGACCAGATCCACAGTGCCTTTTACCATTTGCCCCATAGCCTACAAATTGAGTCTAATTATTGTGGGTTTGGTGCCAACCGATTGCTTTAATAGCAGGAAGCAGAGAAGAAGGGGGAAAGGATAATACTGTAGGGGTTTTTCTCCCTAAAAAAGTATCCAGAAACTACCCCATAAAAGCCTAAAGCGAGTTCCCATTCTCTAAAGTGTCCCCTGAGGATTTCCCTGCTTGTGGTAAATTACATTATTGTGTTGTGAGCCATAGAGGAGCAAAAGGGTGAAGAAAAGTGATTGCTGCTCTTTGTTTTGCCTGTTTTCCTTGTATCATTGGCAAGGGTCAGAAGACAGACTCTGAGATTCAAGGGAATTGTTAAATTATTGTATTGTCCATACAGTTTGTTTGCTGCACCAGGTGATTTGCAGAATCACTGCTAATAAATAAAACTCTGTTCCTTGATTACTCTTTCCTATGTAAAGGTTCACTCTCAATTTAAAAGGAAATAAGGATCTGGTCATAGACAAAAAGGTCGGTCCACCAATTTTATTTTAAAAAGTGCAACAAGTCTTTGCAATGAGAACAGTTGTAAGAAAGTACCAGAATTATTCAGCCAAACAAAACAGAAACAAGAAAGTCAATTTGTTTACAAAGTAAGGGATGTGACCATCCTGTAATAAAGTCCCTTTCCAGCAATAGCCTAAAGTCATAAAGCTTAGAATTTAAGATAAAGGCCTGTGATAAAATTTAGAAACATTTATAGCAGGAAGAGGAAAAATTAAATCATAGCAATTTGTAGTGAAATATTATTATATTTTGTTAAAATAGAAAATCTAACTTCCTCTCCCTATAATTTAAAATGACAAAAGAGAAATCTTAAAAAATGAATTTCATTAACTCTTTATTTAAAAGGCAAATAAAGGTATCCCCCTAAACAAAACAAAACCAAAACAAACAAAAAACAAAAACAAACAAACCAAAAAACAAAAACAACCAAAACCAAAACAGAACCCAAAAACAGTACAAAGAGTTGACACAGGTCAGCTGTCTGCCTGTTTCCAGTAGATTTATGGATGTGCCCATTCTTTTTTAAATCTTAGGACAATTTATACACTGGGCTGAGTCCCATAGTGTACTGGACATTGTTGTGATGGACATAATTTTCTTCCATGTGGTGCTATGCTTTGATTTTGTGAGTAAGTGCTTATAACACACTGGGATATGGTGGAGAAGCACTTGCACAGTGTCAAGTCTGTCTTTTTTTCCAAATCTGACCCCCAGCAATTGTGTTAGGGGCACAGAATAAGCTTCAGGGGGGAGGGGGTACACAACCAGCAGAGTGGACTCAAACTGACCAAAAGGATATCCCATGCCATGTAAAATCATGCTCACCAATAAAAACATGGGAAATAGGGTTTTGAGAGGAAGGTAGACATTGCTCAGAAACTGGTTGGCCATTAATCTGATTCAGAAAGTCTTTTGCATCTTCCCTTCCCCTTCCCCTTCCCCT
>VWYE01022319.1:1068952-1079956 GCA_013398995.1 Alaudala cheleensis | reverse complement strand
TTTATAAACTACTTTTACTTTGACCCATGGGGTCTGTTTCAGTCTTGCTTTTTGCCTGTCCCACTGCAGGAGGCAGGGAGTGATCAGGTGTTTGTTTGTGTGGTGCTTGGCTGCTGCTTGGGGACAACCCACAACATCCAGCTGGAGAACAGCCTCTGGCACAGCTGCTTTGCCAGTGGAAGGTGCCTGAGTCATCTTGCTATTCACTACATTGATAAATCTATTTTTAATCCTTGGCCATCTCCTGCAGATAATCTTTGGGTTAGAAGGGTTGTTCTGACTATTCATTGTTAAGTAATTCATGCACAAACATTTTCAGAAAAAGTGTGGGATCAATAGAATCAATTATTATAATTAACTGGAAAAGAAAAGAATCACAAGTGATCTAGCACTGCAGTGGGGCATATTTTAGTTGGCTGTTAGGAAAGTTTTTATCTCAGAATGGAATTTACTGTCAATAACAATAAGGAAATCAGTCTGAATACCAATATTGATTCAGGCTTTAATGGATGCATTTTAATGATAAAATTTGATGCATAAAATAACCTATTATCAGATCCTCCATTATTAGACAACTACTGGAATTCCCTCTATCCTGGGTCAAGCTTTGTCTCTCAGGGTGGATTGTTGTATTGCTGTTTGCCACATCTCTTGCATGACCTTGGATGCCACTTTATGAATGCTTAATAGCATTTTGGTAAAAGATTGTGAAGTGCACAGATATTACAATGATGGAAGTTGTATACATCTTAAAGTGATTGTTTTTCTGTTTGACTTTCACTTCTTTTTTTTCTCCTGAATAATCTTGGGTTCATTTCTAAGGCATTACATTGTTGAAGTCACTGGGTGTTTTGCTGGCACAGGGTCTAGATGACTGAGTAGGCTCTGTGAGTGATGAGGGACTGTTTGGCAGTTACTTTTGAGCCGTGTCATTATGCTGAATATCATCCAGACTCAAGGCTATGTCTGACTCATTAGATTTGTGGAACATTTTTTTGCCACGGTATAATGCAGCATTTGCATTTAAGCCACAGCTCTTGCTGTCACTCCAACCACATTGTACCATGCTATGTTATTTTGAGAAAATGTGGAACGATTGTTGAGATATTCAAGGTCTTGATAAGCAACTGATTCAGTACAAACCACTAAAATGTGTTTGTATAATGAAGAGATATTACATTGGTGAATTGTTTCCTTTTAAAAGTCATTAACTGTCCATTGGTGAGACAGTTTAATTAAAGATTTAAAACGCTAAGCTATTGCTAAGAACTGGTAAAGAATGACAGTCATATGGAAGAGGATTTAACAAAATATTTGCAAGATGCATGAAGTCCAGAGAATATGCCCATCTGCTCCTTGAGTTTATCAAATTTTTCCTCTAAAAAAAAATTTGTCTTTTGACACTGGGTGCAGAAATATTTAGAACACAGGGGATGCTCATCTGCCCAGTTGAAAGAAGTACAAGAAGGTCAATTATTTTATCAGTCTTTACTGAGCCCTGGGGATGCCCATCTGGAGCTCTGGGTCGAGACCTGGGCACCACAGTGCAAGAGAGACATGGACATGCTGGGACAAGTCCAGCAAATTTCCACCACTTAGTTAAAGGGCTTGGAGCATCTGACTTAAAAGGGGAGGATGAGAGAGCTGGTACTTCTCAGCCTGAAGAGAATATTCAGGTAATGACTATCAATGTGTATAAATACATGATGGAAGAGTAAAGAAACTGGAGACAGGCCCAGTGATGTCCAGTGGAAGGACATGAAGTAATAAACACAAGTTGAAGCACAGGGACTTCTGTTTAAACAGAAGAAAACCAGAGTTTTTTACTGTAAGAGCAGTCAAACACTGGCACAGGTTGCCCAGAGAGCTTGTGGACTCTTCATAATTTCAGATACTCAAACATGACTGGACGTTGTCCTGACCAACCTGCCTTGGCTGATCCTGCTCTGGAAGAGGTGTTAAACTATGTGATCTCCCAAGGTGCCTTCCACCCCCAGTGGATGCTTTGATTATTAATGCAAAAGACTTTCTCAATGTCTGTGTTGCAGATTCCCAGCTGCATTGCAAAAGTGTCTTTCCCATCCTCTCTTGTGTATATCTATTTAATCACTACTTATAACATTAATAAAACCTAGTGATAATCTAGTTGATTGCCAAAAGGACTATGAGCTATGAATTCAGTTCCTACTCCTTAAAAGAAGTTCTGGGCAGTTATCAAAAACATTTAGCACTTTGTTATCAGCAGCATAATGTGGATGTGCCCAGTGCCTAAAATGGAATGTCCATTTCTGGTAAGGAGAAAGTAATGCTTCTATCCCCGCTCTCCCTGCCAGAGAAGAACATCAATTTATGTCAATTGTGCTGGTGGCTTTTGTGCTACAGACACCTGTCTACTCTATGCCAGAGAGACATCAAATCATTTTAATTACATCTTCTCTAGGGGGAAGTTTAGCAGAGCAGGATGTAATTATCCAGATAGGAGTTTTGTACGAACATTGAACTTAACATCCTCTGCTTTGGTTAAAAGTGTCATTGGATGTTTAATGAAACAAAATGGTCAGGGACCTCTGTTTTACTTTTCATCTAAAACACAATACTTCATTCTGAGTCATAAGTATAGATTTAGTGAAGAAACTGCTAACTAATGGACAACCACTGCCACTTCATTTAGCTTTTAGTCCCAGTTTAGCATCTTCATGTCTCATTTGTGAGAGGTGTTTCAAAGCACCAGGTCAAGTTTCATATTTTAATACAGCTGAACAGGAACACAGTCATGGACACTGTAAGATTTCAGGGTATTCTTGTGAGAAGACTATGTTTGTTTTTAAATCATTTTTGCTCCTCACAGAAAATTCTTTCACACAGGGGGATGGTTGTCTCTACTGTTGGAACTTATGAATGAAAAGTAAATCTACTTCTCCACTAAAGCAGAAAGTTAAGGATTTTTTCAGAATTAATTTATATGCCTATCTATAGTTAATTTGGGCTGCAGCTTGCGCTGCAAATCAACTTACTTAAGAATATAATTTTGTTTATCTGCAGTTGTCAAGGCAAGTACAGGCAGAGTAATTTGGTCTCTCAATGCCAATACAAGGTGTCCTTAGAAGTCAGAGAAACCATGTTCAGTAAGGAGTTTAGTCCAAAACAGATCAGAAATTCCTGCAAAATACTAGGAAATGTACAGTTGGTCATGTCTTTCTTTGCTTTATTGAGGTTTTCTTCACTTTGAGACAGTAAATTCAACACAAGCTTCAAAGGGCACACTCAAATTTAGCAGGCCAAAACCATATTATCAGACCTGAGATTGTTGTGATAAATTTCTAAACATCACTTTGTGTTTTGTGGTACTGTCTTGCCATAGTAAATTAGTGGCACTACCCTTACAAAGTCAGATCAGAGAGGATAGTGTAATGGCTTTGGCAGGCTGGAACCACAGAACTGAAGGGAAAAAATATCTTCTTGTTAGATTGGAACTCAGAGCAGATTGTCAGCTAAAAGTGACAATTCAGCCCATGAATTTTGGAGAAATGAAGAAATATATGATAATCAAGTGTTCTAGCCTGCCAAATTTGGACCACTAAGCTGCATACAGTCCTGAATTGGCTCCATGTAGTCCTCAAACCAGTGCAATTATTAGGGTTTTGGGCTCCCTCCCACATTCTGAAATACAGTGTGTTTCTTTGTCAAGGATAAAAAATAAAGCAGGAAAAAACAATAATAAAGTTTACCAGACTTGGAAAGAGAAGGGAATTTGGCATCCTTTTCTTTTCATCTATTTTTTGCTAGACCTGGAAATGAGCAGAATCGAGGTTAAGGTCAGGTCAAATGTTTCACTTACCTGGAGTGGAGCCCCTTGTCAGCACTGCAGTACAGCAGCAAGGAGAGCAGAATCACCCCAGTTCTTTGACACCATTAAAACTATTTTTTTCAGAAAGTCAGATGTTTCCTTGAGAAGGATGTTCCAGATTGTTGATGAATCCCAGATGTAAGACAGGAAGACCTCACCTTATTCTCATCCTTCCGATACAATTTTCTCATCCATAGAAGGGGATCTTGATCCCTGTTAATTTCATGTTAACTGGTGCAGGAAAAGACATTGGGGACAGGGGTATTTTTTCTGTTTCTGATCTCTCACAAAAGAAACAGAGATCCTTTATCCTTAGCATGTTCCTTAAGTGCCTGAGTTAGATGCATTACTGGAGTTAAATTTTTTCAGTGTAATTTGGGCACAGATCATAATCAATTACTTTTCATTCCTATATCAACATTAGAAAGGACAAAAAGAAAAAAACATTTTTCTAATAATTCTTCTAACATTAATGAGTTCTACCTGTACATGCAAATATTGAAGACATAATGGAATTTCTGACAGATCCCTCCAAGCTGCTAAGCAATTTAGAAGAAGATGGGAAGAGAAAGAGAGACATGGAAAATAAGAGACACCTTTCTGAGCAATAGACTTACAAAATATGTCTGGCAAAGAGATTATCAATAAACATAAGGTATTTTAATACTGACAAAACATTCAAAAGATGCAGCTTATATTGCTGATAAGTAGCAGTACTTCATCTCCTTTCTTCCCTTCCCATCTAACTTCTGTGCAAACAGGAAATAGCTGAACTCTTCAGTCCTTTATATTCAAATGAATGTTTCCCACCAAAATATTTATTCAAATGGGAATGGTAGTGATTTTCAGATTCTCACAGGCAGAGGGGAAACAGAAAGATAAATGACTTTCTCACATTACTTCAGTGTTATTGTTATCATATATTGTGTGATGTTCCCTCATTATCGGTCGGTACACAAATCCAAGCAATGCATAATTTCTGAGCCAAAAGTAAAATAGCAAAACATTTTTCAAGATGTTTTCAGCATTTTTAGATTTAGATGAAGGGAAAAATGTGTCTAACCCTGGCTGATAACAGACATTAAAATTCTGAACATATACACAGTCTTGAGGTACCTGAGCAGACAAGCAGCCAAATTCTTTCTTGAGTTCTGGTCCTTTTGTTCCACTCAGGTTATGTAAAATGGAAAGATCCTGAATTTAAACAGCCATAGATGATAAAAGCTGATAATGCTGATAAAAGGGTGAGATGGTGGGATCTGCACTAATGATTACCTCCCTCCATACTGAAAAAACATAATTCTGTGAGAGACACTGCATCAAATCAGAGTTACACAAACTCTCACAGTCCAGGCCACCCTGACACAGACATTTAGGTTATGTAGCCAACTCTCCAAGAGGGAGCTCACCTGTTGCAGAAAGAGATTAATCCCAATACCATTCCCAAGGTGAAGTTTTCTTCTTCTTTAAGCACAGAAAATATAGATTCATTCATGAGAGAAGGAGTGGGTGAAAGGAATCAGCATACTATAAGGTTAGGAGTTTTCTGAATTAGTTTATAATTTCAATGACACTTTTAATTACTTACACTGCAAACAAATAAAATGAGATACAAAACCTGAGAAAATATATATGCAAAATAGAGGCAATTCTTATATCTCACTTTATGAGGTTACTGAAGCACTGATGGTTTCTTCATCTTCCAGAATTTCAGAAATATATACATAACTAGAATATTGCCAGCTATTCGTTTTCATTTAATTTAGATTTATACCTAAATTTTAGGCCTCTTGAGAGTTCCTAAAACCTAAGTTCTTGGAAAGTTTAAATAGAAAGTAAATGCATGTGAGGATTCTGGAAGAGGAGCCTGTTTGCCTAAATTTGAATTTAAACAAAAAGTTTACCCAGCAAACCTACCAATATTCCTCCTGCAGACTTCCATCTCAAGGAGCAAAACACTAACCTAACAAAGCACCACACTGGGAAATGAAGCTGAAATTACATGTTTAGGGATTCAGGTGTCTTACACAGATCAGTAGCTCCTGAACTGACCTCAGAATTAATTCTTGTATTTATCATCTCTCTCCATCCTAATATGTTTTGGGTTGACTGGGAAAGACATGTTCTTAATGAAATGCTTTCTGTTTGGCTTCAAAAAGAGCTGCATGCATTAAAAGTTAGACATTTTCCCACATTCTGTGGGCTTCTTTTAGCACATTCTGCTATTTTCCCCACTAAAATATGGAAATATCAGAGATAATCATGTTTATTTCATGGTTTTCCTACCTGCCTTTGGAGAAAATGATGTAACATGATAGGAGTCTGCTTCTGATGAAACTTAGAGTGTAGCTGTTGTAAAGCAAAACAGTGGGGAAGATCAAACCAATTAGACTGGAAGATTAGCTCTGATGAATAACCTTACCATCAGCTCATCCCTCAAACCTGGTGCACTGGTGAGGTCTAAGTTAGGAGCCCAACTTTCTGACTTCCTTCAGCAGAAGTTACCATGAATTTCTGAACAGCCTTTTCATCCATCTAAGATGTGAAATGCCTCCATAATTACCCCCTGTAAAGACAGCCTAAGGGAGCAGCTTTCTCTGTCAGCTAACAATGCATGATCAATAATGCAGTCCTGGCTGAAATTCTCAGATTTCCTGCTGTGACCTGTTTCAGGTTTGTTTGGGTTTTTTTTACTTTTTTGCTTTTATTTAACTTTACACCTTCAGCAGTTTCTAATCTGTAGAAGAATTTTAACTTTCATCTGTAACTTTTTTGGGGGGTATTTAAATGCTGTAGCTGGATAGGGACATTGGAACTCCCCAAAAAGCCATACAAAGCACTTATGACTGCAAATGTCTCTTAATCTGTAAAATAATCATTTATCTGTTTTGTTTCCTTTTTTTCTCTGAAACGCTCCAAAAATCATGGCAGATCAAGTCCAAAATTTTACAGGAAAATAATAACCATAAAAAGAGAGATATTTTCTGTCTTTGGCTGTGTCATGGTTTGTGATTTTCTTTTAAAATTTTTATTTCAGCAAATGTTTCAGGACCTAAAATAATTTTGAATGACCTTTATTTTTCCTCAATATCCCTTTTCAAAACTATTGATCTCCCTAAGCTAAAAGTGGTTTGCAAAATGGTACTTCCACAGTGGTGAAAGTGCTTTCTATTGACTACACTGCAGAGAAAAAACAAATCAAAAGCAGCCAGTCCAAGTATTCTGCTGTATCTATCATTAGATTGATGAAGCACATAAAATTTAAAAATGGAACTTAAAAATCATTCATTTAAATTAGAAAAAGTTAGAATTTATCATTTTATAAATTAAAGATTTTTTTGTTTTGTCATGTTTCAGGATATTAGGAAGTTCACAATTAAGAGTGATAAGAAGGAAAACTCTGTGAGCAGGGTCTTATAAAACTTAAATTTCCTGGGGTTTGTGGCCTACAACTCTGAATTCTGACATGAGCCTGGCAGGATCCAGACCTAATGGGCCATTGGCCCAATTTTACATGACTTCTGTTATGTTCTGAAATGTCCATTTCTAACTTAATTCATCCTGAAAGGAAACTGCTACAAATCCCCCCAAGCTGTATGGCCCTGAACAGGATATCCACTGTGTCAGGCAGCAAAGAGTATCCAAATTTCTGTCTCCCAGTCTCTCTTTTTCACAAGTAATATTTCAAGTGATAGCAGTTAATTCTTACATCTGACAGAATTCATGGACTCTCACTTTCCTCCCAATCTTACACTTCAGACTTTATACTTCAGACTAATTCAATTTATCTTGTCCATTTTACTCAAACAACTGAAACAGATCTATGGTAAATTAATGTACTATAGATAATTTGGAATGCAGTGTGAGAATTCAATGCACACCAGCAGTACTGTATTACCTAAGGATATAAGATTTTAATTTAAAAAGTTAAAGGTCCATAAATCACACTCTATCTACACTTGTCAACATTTCTGACAACCTATTTTAACATCTAGAATTATTTCTTTCTTTATCACATAAGAGATTTTAGTTTAACTCCACTTTACCCTAGAAAAGGAATCAGGGAGTCTGAAGTGATCAGAAAAAGGAGGAGAATGTTGAAGAACAGTAAAAAAATCACCAGGTACTCACTGAGCACATTCTTAAAACATGGTGGGGGTACTCTTAAAGTGGATGAGAAATGAGCAAATAACGTTTTTGTGGTGTTTTTATTACCCAGCTTATGCAGAAAAGGCTAAGACATGAGCTACAGGACTGAGAACAGACGTGTGCTGCATGGCAGAAGATGGCTGGTGACAGCACCCCTGACAACCCAAGTTTAAGAAATCCTGCTTAATATTCCAAAGCTTGGGGGCAAAGTGATGACCTCGTTCCAACTTGGGTTTGTAAACAGCAATTAAAAGTAACTAGCAGCAGGAAAATATACGAAGGGACAAATTAACATCTATTCTGACTCCAATCTGGAAGGTAGTCAAGGTTTATTATGTTGTCCTCCTTTCTATCTCAAGGGCACACTTTAAAGCCTACAGCACACTTTGTGTTGCCATGGCTCTTTTCCTAACCACTGTAGAAAGCAGGTAGTTCAAAGCCACCTCTCAGATGTCTCCAATGCATGAGAGTCAAACAGTCTTAATGTAAACACAATCTAACACCCTGCTACAAAGGGTAGCAAAAAAAGAGATCAGGTGAGTAAATTTCAGATAGGGAAACAATAATTCACTTTTTGTTTTTTTTATTTTTTTTACTATTTGAGGCTAGAATCTCAGGAAGTGAAAAGATGAAAGAAAATCCTTCTCAGTTATGCTCCATGATATTAACAGGAGTTCCAGTATTCAGTGTCTTTTACACTTTGATTCATTTGCCACTGAAATAAGCTCATATGTAGAACCAGAATTGTAGGAAGCTTTCATGACACCCAAGAGAAGATTTCACAATAATGTTCTCATCTCATCTGCTTCTCATCCATCCTCTCTCAGCACACCCTCCCTTAGATCCTATGCATTTCCCAGCAGCCCAACATCACCACTTCTCCCATGAGCACGTGCCAGATGTAATCGACTCATTGAATTTCTTTTAGTTCCAGCCCCACTTTGGAGAAATGTGTTTATCCCAAGCGAGAGGTAAAAATGTCTCCCAGTTTATAAACCAGTTTGTTTCCCTTTTGTATTAAACACTCCAACTGTGAACTGTTTAGAGTCCTGTGTCTCCCAAAGGGAACCTGTGCAGCCCACCTGGGTTTACTTCTTGACATTGTCCCCAGCTTTGGAAAACAAAAGCAGCTGTATGCTTCTGTCCCTTCACACTCCTGTTTCCCCCCGTTTGGTATCCTCTCTCAGAGGCTACTTTTGTAGGCATGTGCCTCTCATACAACTCTTTCTGGAATTCTGGAAACTAAAAAGCGGGAGGAGGGACAAAAATGTCAGAAAAGTAGAGGTACTGCTCTACTGCATGTTTCCAACCATTAATGTCTCCAGGTGAGCAACTGCAATAAAGTGGCCAATGACCAGAGTTGCAAATTCAATGCAGATAATATATCAACATTTAACAACACATACATCAAAATGATCACTGAAGGAAATAACAACAAATTAGCAATGTTTTTAACCTACCATTTATATGAACCACTGCTCATTACATTTTAAAAAGTAAAGTATAATTACTGCGAATGCATGATGGTAAGTGCTTTTTTCACAGAGCATACCCTTTCTCATTGATTATTTTCCACTGAATTCTTTTATGACGGGATTTATCCCACCTTATTACAGCATTTTGGAACTGGGTAGCTAATTTTAACCAGCTGAAGTGGAGATACTTTCAGCAAGCAATTTTTTCCACCTATTTGGGTTGCCATGAATTGGCATTCAGCCATTACACTGCTAAAGTATCTTCAAAGGTGCTGAATGGAGGGAAATTAAGGTATTTAATGTCATATATATATATAATGCACCAAACTCTTTAAAATTGCTACAAGCATTTTTTTCATTCCTTTTGGGCAGAGGGTAGAAGGTAAAGAAGTTGACCTTCCTTACCCCACTGTGCCTGTTGATCTGATTCCATGCAATATTGTTGAAGCACGGGTTTTTCATTAATGTAGAAATTTGGTATTTTCTTCCTCAGCACCCAAGCTCATATCAAATACAAAATTTTTCTTCATAAATTAAAAATTCTACTCAGTACTGTTTTTTTCCTTCCTGATCTTCACAGTTTAAATGTGTCTAAATTAAAAGCTGTGAAGTTACAGTTTCAAACCATTGACTACAACATTAAAAACTCTTCAATATCTGGTGTTTTCAGTCTCAGAAATAACATACATAGTGTGATCAAACCACCCCTCATCATTCTGATGGATAATGTAATAACCTGAGCATTTTAGCAGGTCTTTGTTTCTCCAGCTCCTGAATGTTTTATAGGGTCCTTTTCAGAATTTTCTTCGATTTTAATACTGTGTTCAAAACATAAACATCACTGCTGACACAATTTCTGAGTTTTGCTGCAATAATATCTTCTACATAAAGAGTTATGAAATTGTATATATTCTAGACACAACCTTAGTCAATGAAAAGTCTAGCCTTACATAAATTTTTCTAATGCAGATGATTTTTCTGTTTAGTTCCTCCCCCTCCTTTAATTCCATGTATACCAAGCATACTGTATATTATTATTCTGTGTATTGTCTTCCTTTTCTGCTTGCACCTCTTTCTTTCCATGGTCATCTCTAGCCCTGAAAAGCAAAATTTCCATCAACAATTAATTATTTTTTTCATAAGCTTTGTTAATAATAATTTACTCTCTTAGTCAGGTCAGATACTTCACATGTCCAAAAATATAATCACTTTGAATCAGGTGAAAATAGAAGTTTTGTGATGTTGAATGTGTCACCCAATATCCTCTTGTAAAATAATATAGAAAAATCATGTGACAGTTTCTGTTCTAACAATACATATTTAAGATATTCTCCATCATGGGTCTGATGCAGTCTGGCCTGTTTGCTGTGCTCCTAGATGTTCTTGACTCCTGGTAATCTGATCTCATTTTAGCTCTGTGTGTGTTTGTTAACTGTTTGATTTGGTATTTGATCCCTGGGTTGATCACAAGATGACGGGGTTCTTTGGTTTGGTTTTTTTTTTTTTTTTTGGGGGGGGGGGGTTTGTTGGGTG
>VWYE01022319.1:1030963-1068554 GCA_013398995.1 Alaudala cheleensis | reverse complement strand
GTGGTTTTTTGTTTTGTTTGGGTTTTTTTTTGTTTTTGTGGATTTTTGGGGTTAGTTGTATTTGGTTGGTTGGTTTGGTTTGGGTTTTTTTCATTCTTCTTTATTGCTTATATCTTACTTTCTATGGGACAGAATGAAAAGAGTTGAAAGGATAGTGGNGACATGGATTTTAGTTATTGGAGTTTAGAGAAAAACAATGTTAACATAGTTTAGATATAAAAACCCAGGTGCTGTTCTGGGGGGGGGGAAGAATTCATTTCTTCAGCTGCTTGTGAACTTCACGCTGGGCAGACTGAACTTAGAGATAAGATTTCTAAAAACAAACATCTTCAGACCACAACCCAGACGCTCTCTGATTCCTTCTTCCAAGCATGGGCAGTGAAAAAACAGCCTTTTACACTGCTGGGGTTAATCTCAGAAGTGATAACTCGGACAGATATACCCAGGTCAGAATATTGTCAAAAGAGATGATGTCCACCTGCTCAGAACACTGGAAGTTGCTTAATCCTCATCCACCTTTGTGGAATAATGTGTCCTGCAATATGATGCAATAAATGCTACAATAATTCATGTCAGGATGAAAATCATCTCACCGAAGGGCAGTTTGAGTGTTCCCCTTTAGCCATTTATGCTCTTGCTACTGTACTTGAAGACAAAGAGAACAGCATTGATGTAATTCAGATCACCTTCTTACATGCCTGCTTCAGAAAGAGGATGAATAAGGGTCCATGACATCTGTCTTCTCTCTAAAAAGAGCCTCACTGATCACCTTGCCCTGAGTACCCAACTTTTAAATTGCTGACTCCAGCCCTGCTAACTGAGATTCAAAGTTGTAGCCTTCAACTAAGATTTCTACTTAGCAAATGATCCACGTATTTCCTTCCTGAAAATATTTTATCTCATTCTGAAATAGACAGAAGTTTTTGGAAGATTTTTCCTGTAAAGCTAATTAATGCAATTACCTTTCCCATCCTGACTACTGACATCAAGGCCCAGAGTCAAATACTCTGCAGTGCAATTCTTTGAGATGTAATAACCAGTCTTTTCTCATCTATTTAGCATCAGTGAGCACCTTTACTTTGGGCTGTGCTGTCAGTGGTCAGAAACCATGCAGTTAAAAAAAGTTATCTTGGTCACAATCCAAAAGAAAACTAAGATAAATCAGCATTCTCTTCTCTGAGTTGGTCTCAGGCTGTAGTCAACCTAAGGAAATTACAATAAATTTTGGATATACAAAAGAGTTGTTCATATTCCAAATTCAGTTAACTGTTAATCATCTCAGCAAACCTGTTGGCTTGCTTTGCATTCTGGTACAATTAGATGTGTTAGAATTCCCCTAGGCATGCTGTCTTCACAGGCTAATTTATTTTTATGAACATCCCAGGGACACTGAAGACATTTTGCTGAACTTTGTTAACACAACTTGCTGTCAACCTGGAGCATTAATGAAAATAGTTCCACCTTTCCAGTGTGCTACCGACATTTAATTTTAAAAGCACAATTAATATATGCAATGTTATTGTGTGTCTCTCTCTTTTGTAAGCCAGTAAACATTAACTTGGGATTTATTAACTGCTAAAAGCAGTAGATGTTCAATCAATACAGTATACTTCTGGCATGTGAATGTGGCAAGAGCATAATCAATCTTTTGGGGGAAATGTAAAACCTAAATCCCAGCCATCTGAGAGGTTTAAAATCTGAGAACACTGTTTTATTGTTAGAATTATCTTGGGTTTTGTTTGGAAGTGATTTGGTTTGGTTGGGGTTTTTTAGATTTTCTTCTTATTTGGGTTTGGGGTTTTTTGTTTGTTGATTGGTTGGTTGTTTTTTTGGGTTATTGTTGGCTTGGGGAGGTTTTCATAAAAGAGAGAATCAGCTAAGAAAGCAAATATATTGATTAAATTTTACATAGCAAAATGCCATAATCACATCACAAATGCCATGACCACTACGAAATACGGTGGCCATAAAAAAATACCTTGGCTGTATTACTCAGGATCTACTTGAACTCACAGCCTCCTGTCATGTGGAAGAGATTAAAATCTTCCTTAGCTGCACCATGTCAGAAATTCATCAGAAAGTCATCAAATCTAGTGGATTGTTATCAGACAGCATTTGGGTGGCCCAACACTCCATCCTCCACAAGTCAATAGATCTTAAACACTAGCCAGTAGATTATATTGCATCAAGCCCAATTTGGAAATCTATTTTCATCCTAAATTCATGCTGTGTTTGCAGCATCAGGATCTCCATAATTTTCTCTTGGAAAATTACGGCCTTGTTATTGGGCTTTAAATAGCATAAGAATAATTTTTAATAAAATAAGCTAAATAAGTATGACATTTTGGTATAAGTGTAAAATATTTCTTTCTGTGTTTTGATTATCACAGGTTGAAAATGATATTTCAAAAAATCCATTAATGGTCCATATTTAATATGTTAGCATTTTCTGGAAGACAATATTTTATTGCATATGTTTTTAAAATGTTTTTATCTGCAGACTGAACAACTGTTCTGAACACTGGACCCTTTGTCCATAAAAGTATGAGATTAGATTTCTTCTTTTTCTAAAAAAAAGACTCAACACACAGGAACAAACTCTAGGTGTTAAAAGTCATATTAGTCACTGTCTAATGCAATTTTTAGTGTGTTTTTTTAATTATTTAAACATAAAATATAGAACAAGAGATAATATTTCTAAAAGTCAGCTGATTAGAACCGAACATGAGAACATCTAACCTTCAAATGAAAAATATGTCCTGTTGGGCTTCCTGTGTCATGCTACTGAATATTTGGCCAATAACAGACTCCTGCTTATGTCTCACTGGCTTGAAGTTTGTTGTTTATTATGAAAGCAAAGTAAAGCTGTTTTCTTGATTTAATGCAAAACCAGGCTTTTGACCTAACAGCATGCTTAATAATTTGTGATAATCATCTACTTCCCTGCAGTATTTAATGATTTCATTGAGAAGTTAAAAGCTTTGGTCTAGACTATCTGATCAGAATAACTGTCCCACATGTACCACAGCTGCAGTATTTGATACATCTCCCTCAGGGCCCTACAGAATCAACAAGAGTTACACCCCAGTGAAGAGCCAACAAGGCACAGGCATATCACAATTTCAGCAGTATCTATGTTTTTCCTGAGTGTATTTTACTGATGAACGTTCTTTTTAATCTTTTTTTTTTTAAATAATAATTGCCTTCTATACTTTGCATAAAATTAGTTTTGCAGGGAAAAGCACTGCTGGTCTGCTGGCACAAGCTGTTGAGAACCAGACATGTCTCTTCTTCATCAGCATAATGCCATCTGCCACAGACAGGAAGGAGGAGATAAAAACTAAGGAAGAAGGAAGAAGCCTTTTCCAACAAGAAAGATGTTCATTAAGTCTCTGGTGATATCCATTCATTACTCTCTAGTTCTAGTCAGAAAAACAGTCAGACTGTTCAAAATATGATGTATTCCTAGAAAAAGAAGTGCATTAATTTACTTTCCCCTTTGTATTACAATTGATCCATGTGGACTTTTGAAGACTAAGAAGCTCCCAGGCTAATGCAAAATAAGAAAAACACACTTAATAACACTTTTGAGACAAGGAACACTAAGATGTTTTGTGTTTCAAATATTTGAGGGCATTAAGGAAATGTCACTCAGGGCAAAGAGAATACCAAGAAAAAGTCAAAATAAACTATGTTAAAGTCCTCTATTAAGAAAATTATAGACTGACTTTATTTCTGGATTACCTACCTGAATCCAAAATAATAAACCAATTTCTGTTCATATAAGGCAATGAACACCATGAAAATACGAAAATTACTTTGATCTTTTTGCATTAAAGTTACACTTACAGGCTTTAACTGAAACAGATCCTCACTGACTTAAAGTATTGCAGAAACATTCAGTCAGAATAGAACCAGTCTCTTAAAATTTGTCATGCAGAGATAAATTAGACAATGAGTAAATAAAATGTCTTTTTTTTTTCTTTTCAGACTTTGTGGATTCATGTGGGGAAGCAGAAGAAAGTAAAAGGATTTCCAGTCTTTCCTTACAATTGCTCATTTTTAAAACCAGAGTATAAATAATGTTGGCATTGTCATGCTACTCTAATATGTAAAAAAACTCCTCTTGAGCTTTGAGAGAGGGGCCACTACATCCAGAAGAACTGGGCTGTAAACCCAAAAGGACAAGCATCCATCTTTTCAAGAAGGAATTATCCATCTAGCAAATAATGCCTACCCAAACCAGTACTTCTCTGGGGAGCAACTTGTTAAAGAATACCACTCTGGCATGTTCACTTCTCCATATGCACTGTACAGGGAGCCAAAGAACCTAACACAGGATGCTGGACTCCCTCTGGGAGCCTAGAACATAAATGCTGTGGTATAGCCATGGTGATACATGGCAGTACAAGCATGGTCCCAGGCAACACTTGCACATAAGAGAACTATAGCACATTTAGGCAAAATCATGCCCTGTGTCATCTCTGTGAATTAATCCTTCAGTGACCCAGACCATAAAATTGGTTATCTCTGTCTAAACACCCACCCTGTGGTTACAGAGGAAGCTGCTACCTCCTTGTGCCATATCTAACAGAACATAAAAACACAAATTGCAACTAGAGCAAGGAGAAAAAGCTACACTGAAGAGACATCATATCATCAATATTGAGAGTGGAAAGTCATATAGTAATATATCTGTCAATACTGGAATGCTCACAGGAGTATGATTCCTTGTGCATTTTCAGCACCATCCTATGGCATGTTTGAACTGGGCTATGCTTCAGTAAAGAGGCAGAAAACACTGAGCTCCAAATGCTGAATTATGTCAGTGACTTACTGTTTGTCCATTTATCCCATACAGGTTCTTAGACCCACTCTTGTAGACTTTGTCATTTTAGTTTTGTCTCCCAGAATACATCTTATTTTCATTCTTCCTATTCTTTAAATACTAGCTATATAGTTTGTCTTTTCAGCCTGAAGACACTCAATTAATGAGAGAAAAAGAGCAGAATCTTTTTCTTTTTCTTTCTTTCTTTCTTTCTTTCTTTTTCTTTCTTTCTTTCTTTCTNTTTCTCTTTCTCTTTCTCTTTCTCTTTCTCTTTCTCTTTCTCTTTCTCTTTCTCTTTCTTTCTCTCTTTCTTTCTCTCTTTCTTTTTCTCTCTTTCTCTCTCTCTCTCTCTCTCTCTTTCTTTGTCTCTTTCTTTCTCTTTTTTCCACTGACAGAATTTATTATTCTCTTTAAATATATTGGCCAATACATTTGCTACTCTATGACACTCAAGATGAAATGGCCAATCTCTCCATATTCAGCTCCATAGGAGTTCTGATACTGACTTTTCCGTAGCCAGGATCTCAGCTGTGCTCCAAGTCTTTCAGTTTTCTCCCCAGGACTAAGTATATGAGAGATGAATTTTTTTTCATCTATGCATAATACAACAATATCCAGCGGACATTTAAGAGCAAGCCTGCAGATTAAACCCAGGTGCACACTTACAGCAGGTTAGTGACTAATTTGTGAGGCCATAGGAAAAATTTTATCCCCTAGCCAAGGTGATATTATTCAGCATAGCCCATCTGGGGCTAATATATCTCAGAAATAATTCATTCCTATAGCTTGACTCTTTCTCATACTCCTATGTCACATTTCCCTCCTAAATCATTAACATCATTAACATTTCTTGTTTATTGCTGAAAAGTAAGAAAACACACATAATACATAATCTCCATCTTACCTTTAAATGTCTAAATGCCTTTAAAACTGTAGCCCTAACTGATTTATGTGCATTCAAAACAGAGAATGAGCACCTTAAAAGGTTGCTTAATATTCATAGCCATGTACTTGTCAGTTGTTTTTAATGGAAAAATCACAGAAAAGTGGTGGGAAATGCTCTAGTGCTTATTGTGGGCAGTTTCCTAAATGTACATCTTTACTTCTGAGCTGTGTGTCCGGGTTCTATTTAGCATCACTAAAGAAAGATAGGCATTTGGGAACTGGGATTAACCATTCCTAAAGCTGCCACCCAGTAAGACTGAGTGGATCATGTCTTAAAACAACAGACTCTCCATTAATTTTAGGAGAAACTTGCAGCAAGTTCTAAAGTCAAAGCTATCTGTGCTGATTATAATATTGATGTAGACATCAACATTACAACACCTGATTCACAAACAATGTCAGTGGGGCAGGGGGAAGGCTTATGTGTGTGTGGGTTTGTGAGTGTTATCCTGTACTTTCAGTGGAAAGTTATTGGTGACATAATGGGGTGTGGATTCCATTTACACTCTGATATAGATATGTATGGATTACACTCTGATATAGATATGTATGGATTAACTAATTCCTTAGTCTCAATTTTCCCCAGAGAAAGTGGGGCAATAATTACCCTTCTAAATCAGATTGTTCTAAGGGAGCTGGTCCACAATCTGTGTGAAATGCTTCTGAGATTTCACATGGACAATTTGGAAAATGTTGTGGTATTAACTTATATTTTCCCCTTCCTTTTGATTTGAATGTCTTGGCCAAACATAGCTTAAAAAAAATTTTCAAAAGGAATCAAACTTTCATTGAAGTGAATTAATCCTGGACTTTTAGTGGTAACAATATCTACAGAATGTGTTGTTTTGGATAAGTCTGGGTGTAGAGAAAGATGCATTAATGAAAAGAAAACAACTTTTCATGTTTGCTGAACAACAAAATGTACAGTAGACTCTCTTTGTGTTTGATTATAAACTTTTTGAGAAGATAAAGCCTTCTGGCAATGCATCAAACCTTCCTGCTTGGTTTCAGTCTAACAACTCCAAACCGAGTACTTTACAACTTCCCTCCACAGTGCTCTTTAGAATGTCCTTAGGTTTTCCTCCAGGCAATGGCAGCTATAGTATGTGCTGAAGGATTTGTCAGTACAGATATTAATGCACCATCAAATAGAGAAATTCTTTTTAACTCCGTGTCAAATGCAAAATTATCATAACTAATACAAGAACTTAGCAGTGCTCTGTATTTTTTTTTTAATCTAATGCATTTTCATTAAAGTAGCTTTCTTATCAAACTTGAGGGATACTGTAACAGACAAACTGTGATGACCTTGGACTGATTCAGTACTGAGCTTTTTCATTTGAATGTATAATATTGTCTGGGAATACATATTCCAAAAAGGACAAAATGGACCTCAGGAATAACTTTTTGTTTTACTCAATTAGCTTGTGATTTGTAATTAGTATACTAATTCCAAAATTAATTCTAGCTCTCTAAATAATGTTTTATCTGCTCATATTTAGAGAATGATTCGGATGAACAAAGTATTAGCAGGGTTGAAATTACAGAATTACAGGCAGTACCAGAATATTACTCCAAAACTACTCTTCTCTCCATTAAGTTTTTTCTTGAAATCTACACAGATGAAACATTACTTAAATTAGTATATTTAATTTGCTCTCGCGTCAAGATCTTCAAGTATTTCAAAAATAGATTTTAATTATTTCCTTCCTTGTCTTGGTGAAAAAAAATATGTTGCTGTATTCATTTCTACATTAGTATTCTAAAAGAAAGAGACTTGGTCTTTTCTATGCTGTGGATAAATCAGAAACTGACTGATGGACAGTCATGTCTTAGCCCAAACATGGTACAACTTCTGTCATAGCTACAGAGTATTTTCTTGGGATTTTTCATTACTGCATTCATTTTTTATTATTGTTATTATTCACAGCATGTGAGTTTAATCTTGTTTCTGATTTGCAGCAATGTACCAGATTTCTGCTTTTTTTTTTTTTTTCTCCAAGGAAATTATTTGTGCTTCCCTTTCTCAACACTTCTTTCTCAAGCAAGCTGTAACAGCTTAGAAAAAAGACTTTCAGCTTTAAGCCTGGAGAGAGGGAACAGGACAGGATCAGACTTTAGGCTCCTTTTCTCCCTGTTAGAACTGAAAAAGGTTCCCACCCTGACAGAATCTACAGCCTGTTCACTTCAGATGTTTATAAGCCTCCAAATTTCTGTTCCTGCTGTGTGGTTTGCAGTGGAGAGATGGCCAAGTCCTGTGCAATGCCTGCCAGCACAGCCTGGAAAGTCTCAGATCATATTTCCTCCAAAGGCTCTGCCCCTTGACTCCAATTTGATTTTGAGCAAGCTATTCTGTCTCATTCTCCATAAGACAGAGATTCATCTTCCTACACAAAGAACTTTGCTACCTATCGTCACAAATCCTGGCAAAAGAGTTAAAAATGTTAATGGAATTATTCAAAATTGAGTTTATCAGAGTTCTTGGTCTGAGTTACCACCTCTACCACAGAAAAATCTCCCCAGATCCACCCCAACCTTCCCACATGCACAGTTGTAAACCACCCTTCAGAGTTTGGGTATTTTTGTGATGCACACAAATTGAGGATGTGATGCCTGACCAACTTGACTGTTCATGGGAGCCTGCTATGACTAAGCTTGGCAAAGAAAGTATTAACATTTCTTCAGAAGCTTAGAAATTCCTCTATTATCTTACTTCTGGTTTGAAATCGACCTTATTAGGAAATGAGTCTGGAAAGCAAGGCTAAAATCCTCTTAACTGCTTTGAAGTTCTGGGGAATTTAATGTAAGAATTTTTTTTCTCTTTTAAAATAAATTCAAAAATTACAAAAAAAAAAAAAGCCTTAGAGCTTTAGGCACAGTTTTGAAGGGAAGAAAAATAAAAGAACATTTTTAGAATTTTGAAACCTCTCTTGGATAAGTTCTGTGTAGATTTCAGGTTTTGACTTGAGACTTGTAAAGTAAAAATATGACCACTCTTGCAAAAATGTTTGAGACTACTTCCAAGTTGTTTGTCTGGGGTTTTTTTACCAGGTGTCATGAACCTTCCTGTAGTCAGTCACAACGAAAAGAATTTCTATTACATCCCAGTTAATATCTTGGACTGAAATCTTATATTGTTCTTGGGTTTAGGTAAAGAATAAATAAAACGTTTCAGATACTGAGTTGGTCAGAGAACAAAAATATTCCCTTTAAAAGAGCTTCCAAGTTATTTTCATGTAACATTTTTTAGGAGCTCCATTATGATTGTGAAAATTTTCTTTTTTCATTTTTGTTTCTCTCCACAAGGTTTTTTATTGTAATTCTTCTTAAGCCAAACTCCATTTTCCTAACTGATATTTATGACTTCAAATGATTTCATTTTTACAAGCAAAATTAGGAAAATAAAATAACTTTATTCACAAGTCAAAATGACTTTATTCACAAGCCTAAATGACAGGACCAGAATATTATTTGTCCATTTAAAAAACTGGATAATTTCTTTGAGTTCTAATAGATTTTGTGCACTTTCAGTTGTTTTTTAACTTCAGCAAATAGATTATTTTTTCCTTTACTGTTAAGTAACGAATAATCTTAGAAGTACTGCACAGTAGGAAGCAACCTTACAGAAAATGAAATAGACCTTGCAACAAGTACATAGAATTATTTGGAATAAAAACCAGCATGGTTTGATGAATAGAGATTTGGCCTAGATTGGGCTTGAAGAAGTGATTCACTCTTACTGTGGTAGCTGACCTTCTAAGCAATCTTAATCAAGCTTTATCACTTTTGCTTTCCTTTTTCAGAGTTTTTTTACTTTTGTCTTAAGGTCAGGGGCACAGACTCACTCGATGTCTCTACAGTATTTAGCACAGTAAGGCTTTAATCACAAATTGCTTGCAAAAACATCTATATTTATCTTTACAATCAAATGATTTATTCATGTTTGGTCTAGACAAATTGTACAGTTACTCCTGCATGATGAACAGATATAAAATATAGGAGTTCTTCAGATTCATTATTCTCAGGACAGTCTGTAATTGTGTACTTATCACTAGCAAGGATTAATATTTTATACTTGCAAGCACTTAAAGTGCACCCCTTCACTTGCTGAAATCCTGTGGTTCACATGAACTCAGCTGATACCAAAACATGGATATTAGGGCATGCTGCACAATTTATTTAACTTCTGATGTCAAATATTCTGCACTTGTAAATCTTACAAGGTATCTCTTCCTAATGTATAAGGAAAGAGACAAAGGGCCTCCTTCACATTGATGTGAGGAGCAGCTTGTTGGATAGGACCCTGAAGAATGAGTGTTCAAACACTGAGATGGGCAGCAGTTTTAAATCCCACAGTGTGAGCACAGAGTTAGCAGAAATGTCAATATGAGCTCCATAAAGCAGAATGCCACCAGTGTTCTCATTGAAGGATAGGAAAGGGGAAATGAGTTTTGGAAAATAGTCATAAATAATAAAAAATGGTTGGCCTATAGCATTTTTCTTAAATTAACAAGAAGAACTTGAACCCAGCATAAAGTGCCCCAAAGAAAACCTGTCCAGTCTTGAGGGATGGGGGTTTTGATCAGGATAGATCAAGTGTGTGAACAATTTTCAGATGCGTAATTTATTTCCGGTTTTGAAAGAAATTGCTTAGCCTTGAAAGGTTTGTCAGGAACATTATCAAGTTTTTTAAGAGTGTTCAGGGAGTTCAGCAGGAAGAAAGCAATACATTCCTAGCAGATCCCTTCCAAACTAAAATACAGTTTCATAAAATATTCAGCATCTTTGTGGGCTTATAGTTATACTTATAGGAACTCATTCTCCTAGGATAAGGAACTGAATCTGTTGCATGTGTAATGAAGCCATAGGTAATCATGGTCATAACTGAAGGCAGAATCCATCCTTCCTTGCATGAAGCTCTTGTGAGGAACAGAAACACAGGGAGCTCTGCAGCATGCCAGAGTTATTATTCAAATTTATGAGGCAGTCACCAAACTGCACTGCAGCTCCCATGTAGGCTGGGAAAACATTCATGGCACCTCTAAAAGCAGGACCTTGGAGTCACAGAGGCTTTGGGTTTGCTTTTGAATTCTGCCACAGCTTTGACTCCCCATCCCTTTGTGGTGAACTGTCTGGGAACACTGCACTAGTCCCACATCCCTACCCCAGCCAGGCCAGGAAGACTTAAATAGTCTGCTCACACTCTGCCCAGAGATGGCAGGGAGTCTTCAAAGGAGGTTAGATTACTGGGAAAAAACCAGAACAAAACAGAAAACCAAACCAAACAACAACAAAAAACAAAAACAAAAAACCCCCCACAACAAACCACAAAAGAACCACAAAAAAACCCCAAAACCAATAAAACCCCACAAACCCCCCCCCAAAAAGAAAAAAAAAACAACAAAAAAAAACCAACAACACATACACACACACAAAAAAACCAAGAAAACAAAAAAACCCCCACAACAACAGGAAATCTGTGAGGGGAAAAAAAGAGGAGAGAATGCATTCCAGCCTGGTGCTTGGTAAATATGAGCAACTGCTCATCAGATTGGAGGCCAGGAAGTCCAGCCAGATCCATGCTAGACTATGACCAGATGCACAGCACTGGGTGAATCATTTCCATTCCGTTTCCTTTGCTAGTACTGATTTTTGGTCACAAAAAGACTTCACAACTGAAACGTCTGACCTGTGCATTAAAAAAAAATATTTTACTGAAGCTTTACTCCCCAGCAACATGGCACCAGCAACGTCTGTGTCACCTTAGCTGCTGTGCTTCACTGTTCAGGTCTTGAGCTTTATCACCTGAGTAGGAACAGGCACCCAGCATCGTCCATCACCCTCCTCTGCTGGGGAATTTCCCCCGGTGGGAACCAGTTTGCATCAAACCAGAGGCAGATAAGCAAGAGTAACACAGACTGTGGTGATGTTTAGGGGGTTAGGCTTTGGTGTGAGGACAAGTCCAAACTAATGTGAGAAGATAAACACTCAGCCTGATGTACCTGAGTGGCCAGTGATGGTGCTGGAGGCTCTCAAAGGCTTCCAAGAGGAGTGGTGAGATTCTTGCTTATACTAATGAAAGAACAGCTCAGGTGAGAGGACCTTGAATGATCATCTGGTCCAACTTTTTGTGGCAAAGGCACCCCATATTATCCAGCACCCCATGCAATCACATCTTGGAAACTTCAGCAATAGGATCTCTATCCCACCCCTGGGGAGGTTGCTCCAGTTTTCATGGCAATTCCTACTGCCTGTGTGAGGTAGTCAGGTATTTTTTTTATTGCCTCACTGTATGCTTAAAATGCACATCTCTCTGGGGTGTCCAAGTCTGGATCCCACTATTATCAAGTCTTGAGAGTAAATATTGTTTCTCAGCATGAATCTGTGCTAATAAAATAGAGTTCTGGTTTCATCTAGGTCCCAGAGCCGTTTCTGTAATACAAATAATCACAGATACGGGATTGAGATTCTCAGAAGGGGTTGGAAAAATAGGTTTAAGGCAGTAAAACTTATGTAAATAACGTCAAATAAGGCAGACTGGAAATTGGTGAGGGAAATGGTGAAGAATGAGGTAAGTAAAGGTGGTAGAACATTATAGGAAGAAAAAAAACCCAAACAGATATTTTTGCAAGAGAATGACATTTGAAGACAGAAAGCACTACACACGTTTCTCCCCGACAGATCCCTTCTGATGAAGAATGGAAATCAGAAAGATCTGATATTGCTTTGTCAGTAAATCAACCAGGAAAATTTCATTTTAGAAAAAAAATTATAGAGGGGAGGGATAGAATAAACCTTAAGGTATGGTCACATGGAAAAAGAGATTTGTTTTGGAAAGAAATAGTAAATGGCATATGGAATAACATGCAGTGAAATATTTAGCTACAGCATGCTATTTTTGAAAACTGTGTGTTAAATTATAAAGTAAAAACTAGAAAAAATTGACAAAATAATTTATTGATAGTGTAAGAAACCTATTTTCAATCCACCCGTGGTTGTGTGAAGGTGGGTGCATCTTGCCAGTTAATAATGAGAAATGCTAATAATTCAAAGGAAGATAGATGTGAAAGAGAGACATGACAAGAAACCTAGAAATTCTTTAAGTTTATGGTTATTATTCATCCACACACTGAAAATTTTATAAATTGTTCTGTACAGTTCTCTGTATAATATAAACATGACCATCTGCCAGAGATAGCCTGCTTTTCCTAAAAAATCTATGCATCAGCTTAAGATGTAAGAGAACACAACATATTCATAGGAAAAACCTCTACTATGAGAGAAAATCTATATATGTGTGAGTGTAGGTGCATACACAGATCTAGACACATGCTGTTGTCATGCTTCTTTTTTTTTTAATATTTGCTTTCATACAGGCATTACTTGCACAAAATTGTGTTATGTGTCTTCTGAACCTTTAGAAAGTGCATTTGCAGGGAGGGCACAAGGGGATCAAGAGAGATATGTGGGAAGTAAAATTGCAGAAAAGAGACAGACGTCATTAATCCATCGATCTGGCTGCCTGGGTCTGCCTTTCTCTGCTTTGCTGACTCCCTGGCAGGCTCGAGCCAGGTAGCGTAGGAAGGGCTAATGCAATCTGACTCAAGATCAATACTAACATGGTCTTAGATGCACTGTTTGTGCTTGCCAGGGTACTAGTTTGGAGACGCTACTGGATTATGTTTTACACCTTTTAGCATCTAACAAGCATTCTGGGCCTCTAACAGAAACCAAACACAATTATCAGAAGGCAGAGAAAGGCTGGAGGGCTTGGTGATGTTGTGATAACAGAGTGAACCTTTGACCTCTCAGTTAATAGTCTAAACCTTGCTTAAATTAGTCATGACAGAGGGCTAAAGTCCGCACTGACTTTTAGAGTCTCTTGGAAACAAACAGTCTTGTGGGAATTTGGGCATTTCTGAAATTTGGTCTTCGAACTGAAAAGCAATTAGAAATGAGCTGGGATTCTAAACCCTGCTCCTGTGATCAGTTTAGGCACACAGGCACACAGCAAGTGGCGTCAGTCATGTTTGTGAGCAAACTCCACAGGGATGCTGCGACTGCAGACTTCATCTTCCCCAAACTCAAAGAGACCTTCCCAGCTGGTGCCACAAGCTGTTGGAAGGCAGAATGTGATGGCACTGCTGCCATCCATCCTCTGTGTGAGCTGTGGATAAAGGCCTCCTGCCTCCGAAAGCAAACCCAGGTCTCTCCAAAAGTGCCGAATCCATCTGACAGACAGAAGAGTCTAAACCAACTTAGAATCGTTTAGTGGAGTAATATCTGCTCACTGCAGAGATTCAGAGTTACAGCTCCCATTTCAGCTACAGGATGCCACATAGACATTATGGTATGCAATAATTTCAGGCAGCATATTTATACAGAGCCATTTAAGCTCCCCAAAGCATTTCACGTGTGAGACATAGGTGAGCAATATTTCATTCACTAGCAAAATGAAGTCACCCATTCATTTGAAACACTCTTCTGCACTTCAAGTATGTTGTTCTCTAAGCAAAAGTTAAAAAAAAAAAAAAAGCAGAGAAACCTTAGGAAAAAAGGGCATGAAATGTGTAATCCACAAAAGATAAAGATCCCAGACTTGTTTACTTCCAAGTGCTTTCTGATAGTACAGGAAAAATTTGTCTCTAAAGAAAAAAATCCTTCAAAATTTATGTTCTCTCTGACAATGTGACAAGATTGTCTGCTTTGCTTATGTGCATTTCCCAGTCCTCTTTCTGACTTTTGAATTATTCAAAGTAGGACACTTTCATTGTTCAGACACTTGAGAAAATCTGTCCTGTTCAGGTTATCTTAGTTTATTTGGAGATCAAATGGACAAAGTGCATGGACAGAACTCCTCCTCCAGATTCATGCAGAGTATCTCCATCCCCACAGAGATTCTGGTGAAATTTGCCATCCCCATTGACTCACACAGATCAGAGTTGATACAGGGAATCAGCTGCTAACATCTCTTTTTGCTGTGGGAAGAAGTCTTCATTTGCAATGGTGCTAGAAAAATAGAACTCAATTCAGCACCAAAGGCCCCCTGTCAAAGACACAGAACTATTATACCATGTGCTGTGACATAATACAAGAAGGTTCATACCCAGTGTCCCAAGTTTGCCTTAATTGAATTTTTGATACGGAAAAAAGGTCAACCATGGAAGATACTGTCTCAGTAGAAATATCAGAACTTCCTTCGTGCCTGACAGAACCAAGTAGAGAAGCTGGGCATGCCTCTATAAACCATATTTCAAGAGAGGAGAAAACCAGAGAAAGTTCTCTTTTTTACTTCCTGGTTTTTGCAGTGAGGGAGGCCCCACCATCCCACCATCCTCTCGGTGGGAGATCAGGCTGGGCCCACACGGCCTGGCCGCTGGGATGGGTGAGTGAAGGAACCCGGGCTCCACTGGGCTCCGGGCTGGGCCAGATGACTCCAGGCTGGGTCAGGCAGCTCCTCTGGGCTCTGGGCTGGGCCGGGCGGCTCCACTGGACTCCAGGCTGGGCCCCGGGCTGGGCCAGGCATTTCTGCTGGGCTCTGGGTTGGGCCAGGCAGCTCCGCTGGGCTCTGGGCTGGACCAGATGGCTCTGCTGGACTCCAGGCTGGGTCAGGTGGCTCCACTGGGCTCTTGGCTGGGCCAGGTGGTTCCACTGGGTGCAGGCTGGGTCAGGCAGCTCTGCTGGGCTCCGGGCTGGGTCGGGCGGCTCTGCTAAGCCAGGCTGGGTCAGACGGCTCTGCTGGGCTCCAGGCTGGGCCAGCTGCAGTGTGACTGCTGAAAAATCCTACCGCCACTGAGCCCGGTGCAGCCCCAGCGCAGCACCAGGCCGAGCCCCCGCCGGGCCCCGCTCCAGCCCTGAGCTGCCGAGCCATCCCGCCGGCACCGCAGGAAATTATGCAGCTAAACCCAGAAGCAGCTCTGCGGCCCGGGCAGAAAACAGCCCTACGGCTCAAATTGAAGGCGGCAGGGACTGGAAAACAAGCATGTAGCCAGAGTGGCCACCACCATTCCGGCCCAGCCCCTGAGCAGCAGGAGCCAAAATCCACGCCACGAGCAGCTCCATAGCCACTGCCCGGCAGAGATCATGTGCCCAACAGCCAAAGGCCATTTCCTAATGCAAGGCCTGGGTAAAATAAACTCTTCCAGTGATGTAAAATTCCATTTAAAAGCAGATAAAACTGCAGGTGCCAGATTCCTTCTCCCGAGTCAGAGAAAAGGAAAGGTGAAGGCATGAGGAAAGAACAACATAGAGACACCAATGTTAGTGAAGAAAGAAGAGCCAAAGCCCAGATGGGAGGAGAATGAGGAGATGATGAGAATGAAATCTCTTGTAAAGCTATAGTAAAGATATAGTTAATGCATCAGACTCTTTTTCTCTGTAACTCACGGTATACATTGGGGGGATGCAGCGTTCTAACCATGGCAATGAGCAGAGGCACCAGTGCTGAAGCGAGCAGATGTTGGAGGAGCTGTGATTTCATGAGAAGCTTGAATAGAGAGAGGATGAGAGAAATGAGAAACCTTGCCCCAGGGTTAGAAGAAGAAAACCTCTTTTCCTAGGGTTGGCTGAAGAGTATTTTTGTCTCTATGCTAGAACAGCTCATCCTTTAAATTGCACCCCAATAACCTGAGATGACCCATGTTTGGTAGTTGTGGGAAGACCAACAAACATGGGAGGGACTTCATGGTTGTAAATTTCTGGGCAGCTGCTATTCATGAAAATTAAAATCACGAGAGAACTGTTTATTGAGGAAAGGTCTCCACAGCATGGCAGGAGAAATTCGTCTCCGTATATGAACTGAAGAAAGATCATTTTTGAGGTGGTAAACTGACTGAAAAATACCAGGTTTTGTCTCTACATTGTGGCAGTGGGAAAAGAAAAAGAAGTTAGGGGGAGAAATGTTCTGAAGGTTTATTCTGATTTCTTATTATTTTTCTTTTAGTTCTGTTAATAAAGATTTCTTTATACCCTTTAAAATTTTGAGCCTGGTTTGCCCTCCTCCTAATCCTTATCTCATAGCAGAAAATGAGTAAATCATTTTAGTGGGTGCGCAGGTATTTGGCCAGCACTCAACCCACCACATTAACTGGTACCATGACTCGGATCTGTTGGATCTGTGAACCAAAACCACTATGCCTGGCAAAACCACGGAATTAGGCTCACCGGAATCTCTACATAGACAAAACAAATGTTAAAATTGTTGTCCATTGCTTGAAACTACACAATTGTTTACATGTCTTGTTTCTTTCCCTTTGGTGACTGACTTCAATATCAACATTTCTCAATTATTTCCTACCTGAAAAGTTGTTACTTAGAGGTGCAAAGAAACTAGCATGAAGCATTGATGAGTCTGAGAGAACATGGAGTATCTATGCTGCTGTTTTTCCTAGTAACAAAACAAAAGATGTTTTTGATTTAAAGAATATTAATTTTTAATGAAAAGAATAAAATGCTGTACATATTCTACACAGTTCAGGAGTTTACAGATATTTCTTTAGCCCAGCACAAGCAAGGCAGCTTTGTTTCTCTTTAGAGCTCAGGAAGGCGAAGGTCAGACAAATCAGAATATGGAACATTTGGTTCCTCATTGGCCTCCCTGGTGCTTTTTTCCTCTCAGTGCATTTCATTTTCTTGGCAAATGTCTGTGACATATCAGTAAGTCATTTTAACTCTTCTTCATGCCCTACTATTTCTGTTTGAAGATCATTAATAAAACAGCAGCTTGGAAGGTGGCACAACAGGCATTCTAGTATGCGAGCAGGTAGGGTGGCTGTCTGATGGGGTTTTTTCCATAATATTAGTGTAGTCATACGTCAGCCTCATAAATAATAAATAAATAAGTAGAATATAGTCTATAGAGAGTTACATATATATATATATACACACACACATATATAAGAAAAAAGCACAGTATGCATCTCGCTGACTACCTATGTGCTATTGAATCATCTATTAGAGAAACTTTACCCTCGAAATTCAGGTCTTACAATTTTAAAGTTTTAAAATGAAACCCCCTCAGGCTAACCCAGCATAAACAATTAGTTGCTCCCTGTTAAACTCCATATCCATAACAGTCCATTCTGAATGTTTCATAAGGTACACTAAGGGCCATCATTAGTATGTGAATTTCTTTCACAAAGATCACAAATGAGGGTTTTAGGAAGAGAATGCACATATCCAGGGAAGACTGGCAGATGGAATGTCGCAAGCTGCTCGTGCTGAGTCGATTCAGAACCAAGTGAAAGCATTTGAGCCATTTAACTCTATTTCTTTTGATCCTCAAATCTCTGCCTTCACATAATCTTATGAGTACAGTTTTCTAAACCCAATTTAATATCCTATCTTGATATTCCCTACTGGGTCTTCGGATTATTTCTTTAACTGTTTTTTCTTCTTTTCTATTTTCCTTTTTAAACTTTCATTTTTTTTTCCCTATGTGTGTATGTGTGCGTGTTATTCTAGTATGAAAGCATTTGACTTTTTTGCCTTTTAATCTATTTGCTTCTGCCATTGTTCAGGAGTATCCATCATACAGTTTATTTCCTCATCTATCATTACAGGCAAGTCTAATGCTGCTTCTGATCAGCTTCATTGACTGCTGTATCCATGAGGCTTTACTTGAAGTAGCATGAAATGCACACCTCCTTCTCATTGATTCCTGGCTCAGAACACAACTCTGAAACTTGAAATCTAAGAATATTTACCCCCCACACACCCTTTAGCCACAAAAAGAGATTCTGGGGAGTTTAACAGAAATCTTTACCTGCAGATAAATCTTGAACTGACAGTTACCAATAGTTGGAATTCCAATAATTAATCAAAAATAAGATCTGTTGAGGAAAAAATAAATTGAACCCTTTTGGCAATTAGATCAAATTAATGCCATACTAGGACAAATAATTTACTTTAGCTTTGCTCCAAAGTAGCAAGGATCATATTTGAAACAGCAGAAAAATTCAAATACTGAAGATTATCCAGGTTCCCTAAATTGACATACTTAATTGTCATGAGAAAAAGCAGCTTGTGATTCTTTAAAGGACAGAACTGTATGGTGTCCTAGGCTGCAATGTAAGATGTNTTTTATAGTTTTCCTATTAAATTGTATTTCTGACTTGGTCTCTCACTGGTTTTGCTTTCAAACCAGTACATACGGTTGTCATAAAACATTTTTTATCTTACTCTGCATGGACACAGGTGAAATCCATGTGTAATATTTGAGAGTCACCAATTAGGAACTTTAAACAGTCAGGAATTATTCTTCTCAAATGTAGTGGCAAGTATTTGAACAATGCATTTGCCCCTCCCAAAAATAAAATAGTTATTTATCAGTAACAATCAAATTTTAAAAGAAAATATTTTTCAAATAAATCAATATGTGGTGAAATCTGATCTAGTTTATTGTGGCACTTTCCATTGATGGAAAGTTCCAGTGAGGAACAGTGCAATGCAACCCATGGAGCCTCTGTCAGCTGTGTTCTTCTTTTGTGCATTTCATCACTATTACCCACTTTTAATGACTTTGGATTTATCTATGACACAAGTGGGACTATAATAACAATCTCAATAGTAAATCACAGCTTTTCCTATCTTAGGTTGAAGATTTCTGTGCACACACTTATTTCAAAATAAGAGTGCTTTTATATAAATTTAGCTAAATTGGAAGGGAATCAGATTTAAGTTATATCAAAATAGGTCACTTAGGCTGAAATAACAGTGTCAGCACACCAACTCAAGACAAAATAATGAAGGGTGTGAATAATAGCTGATATATTTATTTGGATTCCGTTCAACATACAGTGTTTTATAGCAGAAGCAGCAAGTGAGGGCTATTTTTGTAATGCCTGCCTTGATGGTAAGAAATCAAAAGTAGGGAAAAAGGCACAATAGTAGGAACTGGGAAGGGAGATTCTTAATGTGCAGCACAAGAGTCACAACACAAATTACTGTCAAGAATAGAAGTTATTTTTTAGACACTCAGTTCCTACTAAGATAGCACTACTCTTTTTGCAAAGTGTGTATATACATATATCTATAGCTATATATTATATTCATACTTCTGAATCTATCCCAAATGGGTCAATATTAAGCAAGGCTGTAGTTCAGTTGTACTTGGCAGGATTGCTCTCTTGCTTTTGTAGTTATGTCTATAACTATGGTTTGCAGAATCATAGGAATATCAGCATGTTTTAGAACTGAGTCCTGATTACACTAATGGAAGAAGAGCTAAGATAAGGCAGGCTTGGTTTAGGTGTTGATCTTACTGACCTTTATTTTCTTGACATTTCAATTGATTTTTTAATTTTCTCAACATTTCAGATTTTTTTTTAGTTTCTAGTTGCTGAAAGCTCATACAACTCTAGTCAGCAATTGCCTTACAGATTTTCTATTAATTATTTTCAGTGTATCAGTTTAAAATATAACTTTGTGATACTGGATCACATTACATATATTATGTCACACTCCCTCTTATAGAAAATTTTTGGAACACCTAATTGCAAATTTTTATTACTCTGTATGTATAAATAAAAACTAAAAAAAATAAAATTACATTTCCTGGGGGAGTTCTTCACCTAGGGATACCATCATGTTAAATGAAGCCCCAGATACTCAAGTTATTAGTCCAGCTTAAAGCAAATACTTCAGCAGCATCCAGCATCAATCTGTGACACTGAAACATAAAATTGTCTTTTAGTCAGTAAAGAGAAAGCTTATGAAACCCATGAATTATTGTTTTTCATTTATTGCTGCTTTTCCAAGTTTTATCATTATTTTCTTTTAAAAGAGAATGTTCCTAAATTACTAAATTGAAATCAGCATTTTTTGCCAATCTCAACTAGTAAAGGTTTGATAAAGTTAAGTCCCTTGTGAACCAGTCTCATGCTTTATTTTACAAATACAAAAATTGACAATGGAAGTGTGTATTCTTTGCTGGTTCTTTTTTGTTTGGGTTTTTTAATTATGCGCAATTGTTGGACTATGAGTGTTCAAAACTGATTATACTTAAGGAAAAAAAAAGTTTATAGAGAGCAATTTCTTATTTTGTCAGTGTCCTGAGGAGACTTTGATATGATAAGAACATTCAAAACATAAGAACATTTCTTTTTGGAAACAATCTAATTTAAGATAATTTTATAACTGTAGAGAACAGGTAAAGCCAGCTCTGAGTAGCAGAAATTAAGCAGAGAGGAGAAAACCCCAAGATTGCTGCTGTACACCTATATGTAGAAGTCTGGCCAAAACCAGGAAAATAATGATCTACAACAGAATGTTCTCCATGCTAAAATTCAGATTAAATACCATAGACTTGTACACATGGACAGTGTCTGTATGACTCTGAAAGTAAAACTCATTTATTTGATAAGGGCTTCCCATATAACTGCTTTTTGACTTTCTGCTAGTTTAAGGAGAGAGGGAACAGGAAAAGTGAGGGGGAAAACACCCAAATATTGTTAATTGTCACTTCTAAAATTAAGGGCTGCTTTACCCCTAAAAAAATTTCCTAGGAGCAGAATCTCCTACTAGGTGTAATGTATTATACTACACACAGGGGCAGTAGCTGCTGCAAAGCAACAAATCTGGGTTATTGATAAGCAGGGTGTGGGAGAAGAAAGAATGATACTAAAGAAATGAAATCTGCTTGAAAGCTGATGGCAAGAAATGAAGAACTAAAATACTGCCTTGGAAAACTGAAACCTGGAAGAAAACACCCAGATCATTGAAACTGGTTCCTTGCAGCTGTGTACATTCATTGCTTCATCCACCTTTGGCCAGGTCATCACTGTAGCTCTAAACCAAGTGATTTGTCTGTGGACAGCTCCAGTACACAGGGAAATGGGAAAATGCAGTGAAGAAGCAGTCTGAAATAAAAAGAGGTCTTGGAGTCCCAACTTCCAACAACCAGAACTCCAGACACATCCTCATCCAGTGAAAGAAATCACAGCAACTTACAGATAAATCCAGAACATAAGGAAGGAGGTGAAAGAACAAATGTCAGACAGCCAGTGACACAAAAATACAAGGAGGTATCAAGAGTAGTATTGGTATCCATATTCCTGAAATAACCAATAATATCCCAGGAGAAAACCCCAGCAGGCTATAGGAATACAGAATACACCATCTTTAGCTACTGCTCAGTTCTCATAGCTCAGTGTTCAGAACATTTTAATAATGCCTGAAATAGAGGAAAAACTAGTGCTGATTATTACATGTGATACAGTAAACATCTATATGTTCAATAAATAGAAATTTAAGTACAGTAAATAGAAATTTATAAAGCAAAGCATATGACAAAATGATTCAAATTATTAGTTTTATTCTGTTAGCTGTGGAAAATTCTCAATATAAAACAAGGAGGAGGGGGGAAGAGTAAGGAAAATATTCAACTTGTTTGACAAGTGGGGTCTTTTTTACAAACATAACCAGGTAAAGCTAAGTAAAATAAGAATACCTTTCCTGGAGAAATTCCATTGTAACAGTACTTAAGGCTTTTTGTTCAGTTTTGCATGAAAGAAAATAGCCAGGTAAAAACCAGAAATTCTCAATGAAACAAAACTTTCCATGTGAAATGTTTTATATTTAGGTGAGATGTTTCCTCTGAGCCAGTTCATCATTAGACATCATCACCCACGACTGCAGAACTTGCTGGAGGCTGTGGTTCAAGAGCCTTTTAGCCCAGCTCTTGGCTGTAACCTGTGTCACCCTGCTCTGCTGAGAGGGAGACAGCAGTGGAGGTTTCCTGTGTGAAATGCCTGCCTTTCTATGCTGCTGCCTACATCTCTATATATGACAGCTTTAAACTGTATCATTATGTCCTATCTAAATGAAAATAAGGTATCCACAAGTGACTTATCAAAAATGAAAAATTATTTATGTGTTATCAGCCAAACGAGACTATCAGTTTTAGACTGCAATTTAACCTGTTTCATATTCTTAAGCAAAATTTCTCTGAAGATATTTGAAAAAAGCCTGAATTGTCTGAGCTATCACATTCTTGGATTCTTCCAGCAGCTTATATGGTCTTTCAAATTCTGTAGCTTTTTGTTATCCTCAAAGTTACCATTATATTTAAAATGCCATTAAATCCAGGCAGCATTTCTGAGTTAAGCCTTTTCTCTGTCACAATTGTCCTCTCTACAAAAATTAAGTTAATATCTTTCAAGTTGTTAACACTGTCAATATTTTCCTTTTCGGAATAAAAGTATTTTAATTTAAAAATTAGTAGAACTGTTATCGAAACTTTCTGCTTCTTCACATCTAGGTTCACAATAAAAAGAAATGTGAAAAGCCAAATTGATCCATTAACACTTCAAAAGGCTAAGCAGTGCCAACAATATATGTCACTCAGTCATTTCTGATTTATTAATTACAATGACAAAACCCCAACAGAGGATTAAAAAGAGGAACCTTTTGATTAATTGTTAAACAAAGATCTTTTAAAGGTCTTTTTTTCTTAATATTTTAATCTCTAATTTTAATTTGAGCCAATCTAATTTCTCATTTTACTAAAAACCAAAAAAATACATTTTTTTTCAGTGCAGCAACCCACATTCATTTTCACAGACAGATTAGTAGGCAAATTACAAAGACAATGCGAAATAAATAATCTCTTTATGCTCAACTCTGCTGGGTGTGGCTGGGGCAAGTTAATTTTCTTCATAGCATCTTGCATAGTTCTGTCTTCTGGGCTTTTGACCAAAGCTATGATGATCATGCAGGGATTTGGGCACTGGTCAGAGGAGTGAGCAAATGGTTGCTTTCAGCTGGGGTTAAAGCAATTTGTCAATTAATCCAACCCACCAATTAATCTTTCATTATTTTAAGGGGGCTTTTTAGTGGAATTTTTTTAAGGATTTTTTTAATACACAACCTTCCACATGAAACATCTACAAAATGCAATCTAAATTAAAATTCTGCTCTATCAGAGATTAGGCAAATGTGAAAAAGGCAGAAATTAAAAAAAAAGCTAGTTCATACCATCAGAAACACGCATCCCAAATTTTCAGTCAGAAGGATACTTTTTCTGCATTACTAAAAATCTCCCAAAAGTTAGGGTATGTCACAGCAACCCAGATTACAGTAGCAAAGTTATGGATAGGAATGGCAGACTTCATACAGAGGAAGAAAGATCACCAACTCAGCAACCCACAGATAGTAGAACTTCTGTGGTATTAGCAACAATAACCTGAGCCTTTTTTTTAAACCTTATTTCTTCATTCTCATTTATTTTATACAAATGTATTTGAATGTGTACATGTTGAGTTGATAGTTATAATACTTTCTGCAGTTTGAAGTTTTAGCATTTCCTGTTGTACATGCAACTCTGCAGTTTCATGAAAATTTTCCTATCTTTCCAAACACATACCGACCTAGTTTTAGTGTCTGAAGGTCAGTAGTAGCAATCAGGAATTACACAGCTCTACTTTACAATGCTAGGGAATGCTAAAATGTCCTTTATCTTTCTTTCCATTTGAAGTACCATTATGAAATGTTATTTCCAATTCTTCCATTTTGTTTTAGTTTACCACAGTATTCTACTCATACAGAGGGCGCACTGAGACCTCCTTAGATAATGATGGCATTCAGAAAACGTACCTTTTATTCAGCAGATATTTTCAGTATCTATGATTATTAGGCATTCTGCATGCAGGCAGCTTTTTGTTCTTACTCATCTCTTCTTGTGCTCTCTCATAATCTAAAACAATGTTAGGCAAGCAGTTTATTACCTCCACATTTCTGCAGCCTTCTTCCGAGGTCTCCTCGTCTCAATAACACTTCTTTAACAACCAGCAGACAACTTCCACATGTTACTTGAACTATTAGGAGCCAACACATTCCATTTGCTGAGTTTCAGAGCTAGAATACAAAATACTTTATTTATTTGCCTGGTTTAAGGCATTTCACACAAATATCAGACTTGGCACTTAGTCAGACTCTGGGGACCATGCCTAAAAATTAAGTAGCCAAGACGGGCCCTTAACTGGGATTTGGCTTATTGAGATGAAATGTGGCCATTGGCAATCGTCCAGATTCCTCACACTTTGCAATATTCATTACAGAACAAACAAACAAACAAACAAAAAACAAAACACCCAACAAAAACCAACCAAAACACAGTTTAGCTGGCTTTCAGCACATATGGAGAGAGCTCCAAAACAGCAAGAACAAGCCGTTGCTTTGGAATAGATTTTCTGCTTCAACTGGGATTTGACTTTACTGTAAATGTAACTCTAGCAAATGTCCTTAAGGAACCTAGGAGAAAAAACTGTTTACATTTAAACTTTTATATTTCTTTACCATCATTTTAAAATGCTGCATTTGTCAAAAAGTGTGCTGCTTCTTCCTCAGCAATTTGGAAAGGGCGGTAATGATTCATAAAACAAACTGTTACTGATGCTCTGGAGGGCATAGACATGTTTTTTGTATTAGTTTTTTAATTTCTTCCAGATGAGGTAGATAAGCCCTTAGCTTCTATAGATATAAAATCAGATATTAAATATTAAAATTGACAGTAATTTTTGTAGCCTACTGTGGGCAGTTAAAATGTGGTGCGGGTTTTAATGACTCCACCAAGATTTACTTACAGATGATAATTCTTGTAGATGAAAACAAATCTGGAAAAAATTACTCCTTCAAATGAAAAAAGCAGAGCAAGATTGCTATGTTTAACTTTTTTGTAAACCTGAAAGACATTTAAAAATGGCATTAGGCTAAATCTCTTAAAATTGGTCAGCATCAATTCTAGTATTTTGGGGCGTTGCCTTTATTTAGGTGGGGGCTCTTTGTGTTATTATTTTTCATTTGTTTTTCCTTAATCAATGTGATACTAAGCAGTTCCAATTTGAGCTACCACAGGGGCTTTGTAAATGCTGTAATTCAGATGTGTCATAGCCTCATTTTCTTTAGGTCAGCCTAAATTTTTTATTTGTATTGTGTTTTTTGATCTCTAGAAAGTTCCCTTCCTGGCTTCAGAAGAAGGGGAAGGGAAGGGAGAAGGGAAAAGAGAAAAGAGAAAAGGGGAATTTTCTACTCCTTTGGCTAGAATTCAGGCCACTCAACTTAGGAAATAAAAAATGTTAATTTTTTAGCAACATGTAACAAGCATTTATGTTATTTACTATTTCAGGAATACTTTAGAAAAGTATAATTCACAAATTATTTTTATGTTGATCTTGAGCTCTACTCCAGGACAAAAATAAATTTCTGTATAAGGATTTTTTATGTCATATATGCAAGCATCATTATTATATGGTCCAAAGTGTATGAATATTTAGGATGTAAGTTTTTTTGTAGAGCAAGAAAAACTTTTTCTAAGATTTTCACAAATATCTTATGATATTTGAGAGGATAGATACCACCTAGCAGGGAACACAATGTAGGTCCAAGTCATCTCTTACCTTTTCATATAGTTCTGCCATCTGTTAAAACATGAGGCACTTTACCAATGATATAATGATATCCATAAAGGGAGTTGTTCCCTTGTAACTACACAATTAGGAAAAGTACTACAGCTAACCAATATCATCATATTAACACACTACCAATGAGTGGGCAGGGTCTATTGAAGCATGAGTCTGCATTTAGATATGGGATTGAATAGAGATGAGTCAAGATAAGAGAAAAATGTTCCTACCTTTTCCTCAGCTCTCCCTTACTTCCTCAACAATGACAGTCACCCATGGAATCTTTTGGAAAGAAAGCCTACCCCTTATTAAAATGTAGTAAGTGAAAACCCAGTGACACTCTGACTAATATCAACAGTGATGGCTCTTTTGTATTATTTTGGCATAAGCATAGTTTAGCAGGCAGGTCTAAGGGAGCAGTTATGCCCCACGTAGGGCAGAGTGATGTTCAGATTGTAGCACCTTTGTCCAGCTCAGGCACAACCTGTGCAGCAGGTCTGGCCTTGGCCAGGCTGTGTGTTCATCCTCCAGCTGTTGATAAAGGTGACACTTCTAAAGAATTATTTAGCTTCCTTCCAACTAGATAGGTAAGATCCCATTAGCTGTGGATCCTTGGTAACTGGGAATTAAAATTGCACCCAAGTATGGTATGAGTGGGAATTACACTTCTTGTGGGCAACTGTCAAAACAGCCCCGAAAAGGAACAACTTTTTATCACCTTCTGCATCTTTTGACTGTGCCCAACTGCAAGACTTTGAAAAGCAGCTGCTCTAGGAACTTTGTGCTTTTCTGTTTGGATTTTTTTCTCTCTTTATTATTGATCTTTTCTTTCAGATTTCTCTGCATATTTGTTGGTCTTTTGCTTTATATATTCTCTTTGACAGACTGCAGTGCTTTTTTTTCAGTGCATTTATTTTGTTTGTTTTCTTCTGCCTTTCTGTTTGTTCCTCATCTCCAGTTTCCTGGAGATGCATGACACTGATCACAGGAAAGTTTGACTCAAATTTTCCAACATGCAACAGGTGAGGAGGTTCAAAATCAGGAAAAAGCTTCCCATTGGTATTAAGAAGAGAAGCTGAAGCAGTTTAAGCAGACATCTTCAAAAGAAAACCTTCTTAAAGTATCCTCTACTTAGATTGATAGATATGACAAGTCTAGGAGTGTTTAATGTTGATAAAACTAAACTGCATTAGGGTCTTCTGCTCAATAAATCCAACTCACGCTCCTTTGACCTGGGCTGACTTTAAAAAACCAAAAATACTCTTCATATGTTTTAAACAGTCATTACTTCTTAAAGCTGGCTTCTCTTTGTAAACCTTTCTTTTCCTGATGTTTTGTATGCTTTTGTAAAGGTTTCATTAAAAGAAATAAGCATACACACATTAAAATCCCCAAACCCATCTATTCATTTCCTTATTATAGCATTCAAGCTCTTTGTGGCATTGTGCCTAGTTTGTATTACCCCGACTAGGTTTTTGCAAATGAAACTCTTTCAATTAGTGTTTCAGGAAGCAATTAAATTGTCTAAAATATATTAATGAATACATTGAAATCTGGAAGAGTACCCTTTTTCTAATACTTCCATTATTAATGCACCATCTGTTTTGGTTTGTTCCCTCACTAGTGTACCGTTTCAGTAACCTCATGTCCACAGAAGACAGTATTCTCAAAAAGCAAAGCCAAGAAATTTAAGCTGTTAAGCAGTCTTAATTATATGGTATACATTCCAAATAATTTTACAGATACAATAATCAAGGCTGACTTTTTTCCTCTCTTTTTTTGAATGTTCTGTGTGGCAAAGTTCTCTGATAACTGTGGGTTTGATCTCTGTTTTCTTGCAACAATAAAGACAATTAAATATTTGGCTTCAGTATCTGGGGTTATTTCCATAGCAGTCAAAGAAGCTAACTTTTGCACAAGGACACGTACAATAATGAGGAGTAGGGGCATTTGAGCTTTCATTAGAGAAAAAGCTACAGACATCAGATGTATTTTGGGCATTATTTGTGTAGAGTACTTGAAAGAATTTGAGCTAATCGAGGTAGGGCCATGTGTATCACCATCTGTGGAGAACATCCATAAAATATCTGAGGTGATGACTTAAAAAGACACATGAAAAATATTAATTCATTCAGGCTGCCAGAAGTATTTCTTTTTGTTTTAATGGTCGGAATCATCTCATTTGACCTCAAACCAAACTAAAGTATAAGACAGTTTTAAATCTGTTCTAAAAGGCACAGATTGCTCCCTTGTGCACCAGTGGCTCTTTTGTGGGGTGAAGCAAGGTGCAGGGTTAGATGATGCACTGCATGCCCTCACAGTGAGGGGCAGAGCAGTCATCGCCCTTTCACCTCAGTATTGAACAGGTAATTCCTAAGGATCACAAGCAACTTTAATGTTTCCAGTCCCACAGAAGCTAATCCTGAATATGCACTTAGCTGTGGAGATCCTGAGATGCATCACTTCATCTTTCCTGGTTGTATTAGGAACACCATATTTCATAAAACCAGAAGTTTGCAAAATCTCTCTCATGACAAATTTTTGTAGGCCCCCTCATAGTCCCTGCAAAGGACATGAGTCATATCTGTTGTTCAGGATGAAGGCTCTTTCCATTAAAAGATGAGGTCAGTTAATAGTAGAGGGAATGTGCTGGGATTTCTTTGCAAAGAGTTAGACCTTGGACATGAAAGAGACAAAAAATATGTGTCATTTCAGAGGACCAGCCCCAGTGTGTGTTTCAAACCCAAGCTTTGAGAAAGGCCAGAGGTGATGTGCATCAGGAAGGACTGGCAGTGAGGGATATTACTTCAATGGGCACCTCTAGTTTCTTCAGTTTCATGCCAAGGAGGGCATTTCTTAGAATTTACTGGTTTGTCTGCCAGCTGAAAGTCCCCCACCTTTCCTATATGGAATAATGAAAGAAACATGTAGATTATGTATGAGGAGATAAAAGGAGGCCATTGGGCATGAGGGTATTTTTTTTATCACTGATTTGTGCCTGAAACAGCACAGCCAACTACAGAGTACAAACCCCAAGTACTCAGGTCCTGCAGGCTCTACTCTGTTTATTACCATTTTGTCATTTAAAAATTAGCTTGGGTGCATCCACCTGAGCTGCATTTAGGTCCAAGCCTTCTGATAAACCTCTGCTCTGTTGATTTTTAAAAGCTTGAAGAGAAAAAAAAAAATGGATTTTTGTTCTCTTTAAGGAGGCTTTTTATTACCCAAGCAGTGTGAAGGGATATAGTATAAAGGAGACTTAGTCCTTAAATTTTAAACATTATATAAAAATTTAAATTAGTCTCTATTCTTCAAATTGTTGTCATTATGGAAAGGTCAGAGATGATGAATTGTTTGTTGCTGCTGCAGATATAATGTACTGTACAGTTCTATTATTTGCTGTTGAATAAAATATGATTTATTGTATAGTGTCAGAAAATATTTGCTCCAGGCCTCCAGTATATGAAATATATAGCCTGTTTTCAGCCATGTTGCTTAAGGGAACTACTATACAATACTCTGAGGCTAAAAAGGAGATCTTTCTAGCAGTCTAAATTATTATTTAGTGCTTTAGCAGAAACACTATGTCTTCAAAATAGGTTTCACAGCTACACATCAAATGGTCTAATTAATAGGAAAAAAAGCAATAAACAAAACATGCAATAAGTGGCATTTCAAAAGCTACTGACCTTTGCAGTTGTTTAAGGAGACATTCTATATGCTGCAACAACAGCCACATGATGGGAGCCAGTCAGAAAGTCAACAAAAATCCGTGTCTTCTAATCACAGATAGAAACAAGATTAAAAACTAACCTGTATTAAAAAAAAAACCAAACTTTTTAGAAACAGTTTATTAATCTTAGTTTAGCTTTCATCTTTTTCCTTTTCCAAATCAGAATGAAAAAAGCAGGATTGAAATTGTTTATTTCGTTCTAATAACTTTAAAAGTACTGCATTTAACTCAAAGTGAAAATGCAGAAGGTGAACTGAAATCACAGACTTGGAGATTTTGAAAGAACATGGAAGGTTTTTTTAAAGAAATTAAGTATAACCATTTTTCTGCAAATGTACTCAGTTCCAGAAAATCATCCTTTTCTAACAAATAATGGCTGTTGAAAAATTTCTAACCTGTTTCAGTTTTTTTCTGATCTGTAATACCATAATTTAATTTCAAATCATCGTTATTTTAACAGTGAACATTTTTTAAAATTGTGTCGTATTCCAGCCTTGTCACAACACCTATTTTGAGCAACAGGACACACAGCCATTTAAAAAATGGACAATTTCTCATAAGGGTCTCTGAAATAGGTTTCAAGACTTTCAGTCTCTACTGCTAAATTCACCTTCACATATGAAAAACAAGAACAGAGTTATAATTACCTCAAGGCACTTGTTTTCAAAGAGTATCTGATGCATTATATCTGCTCAACAGGAGAGTCTCAAAGAGTGTGGGGAGACAGTGTGAAAAGAAATGTAAGGAACACAAGAAGCTGGGAAAACTGGCATGTGCATGAACACACACTGAGAAAGGCAAAGAGACATCTTTCCTAGGGTATCTTTCGAGAATTATGACATCAAATTCTAAAGTACTTTACAAAAATGTGGCAAATTCATCTCAGCTGGTAGCTCTCTTAATGTCAGTGGAGCTACAGTGGGAATGAATTTATTCCAATGAGAGCATCACAAGGAGTACACTACTCTTAGACTGTTACATTGGTTATTAACTCGCTTTCCTTTCAGTGCTAAAGAGCGTAGATGGAGCTTCATGGATCTATTTTTAAACTATGTAAAGTATTTGCTGCACAGATCAAAGAAATAGGAAACCAAACTTACCATGGCACAGACTGGTGCAAAAACGGGCTAGACTGAAAGAAATGTCTTTGAAATATTCTATGGACCCAGCATGAAGCCTGGTTAAAGTTGCATAGCTTTCCATTTGAAAGGTCATGTTCAGAATTGGCTTATAACTTTGTGAAAGGGTTACCTTTCAAGCTGAAATTCTTCAGTTATTCTCAGTGAGACACTTTTTTTAAGATAATGAGCAAAAAAGGGGAAGTGGTTTTTAAATTTTACTTTTGATTAATTGCCTTCAGTGAATACGAGAGCAGAGATTGAGCAGCTGGTGTGTATCAGTATCAAGGAGGTGAAAAATGTGGTTCAAGCAGAAGAGAAACCTGTCTCCCTGAGAGCAGAGAATGACTTGGGAAGCTCTAAATGCATTAGAGACAATACTGGGACTGAAGAAGGGAAGAATTGTGATTAAACCTGTGAACTACTTTTTAAATTTTGGGGGTTTTTTCCCCACCGAAATGCTCTTGGCATCCCAATATCAGTATTCCACAGTGGATTTTCACTCTTGGAGATATCTGAGCAATAGCCTGTGGTATGCAGTGAGCAGGAAAAGTGGTCCCAGGCTGAATGGGGCAAAAGAAGGCCCATTTCCACTCTGTCTGCCCTCAAGATCAGACTTGCACAAAATAACCCCTCATGTCTATGCACAGAGAAAGGTCATCTTGGTCCTGCTTGGTAGTTGTGTTTCTGATAAATGAGTGGTAAATTTTGGGCATAGCCCTGGCTAAGAGTGCTGGGCTAATACCTGAGGTAGAAACCGCCCTGATGTCTTCCTCCCCTGATGATAGTGTGAGTTTCCGAGGTGGGCTCTAGATCAGGCATGTGGTGAAAAACACACAGTGGGTTTTTTTGAGTGTAGTGAGGCTCACACAGCCTGTTCCAGATGCTGAGGGTGCCATTCATGCAGCGGTGCATTTAGCTAGAAATGAATTTAGGGAAAGGAACTTCTCCCCTAGTTCCATGAAGGTTATCTGATGGACAGTCTTGAGGAGACAGCTGAGGCTGTCCTAGTGGCAGTCAGGATCCTCAGCCATTTGTGTGCTGACATGAGTGGAGGTGCTTTGTCAGCAGCTTTAGCACAAACTGAGAAATGCGGTAACAGATACTGTCCTGGCTCTCCATCATTCCGAAGGTTTGTCCTCCTTCCCTCTCTGACTTCCCCCTTGCCTAACCCTGGAGACACAGCGCCTTTGCTGTTCCCACAGTTGTCCTCTCATTCTTCATGCTGCTCCTGCAACAGCTGGAAACACCTCTGCTTGTCTCCTGGCAGAGGAACAAAAGATTATCTCTATTGATTGGACAGAGGCCTCTTTCATGGCTTTACTTTGGATGAACCACCTTGTTCACCTCCCAGCGCAGACCTAATCTCAGGCTCACCTCTCTCCCTCCTCTCCTGTTTAGCTCTGTCCTGAATTAGCTGATAAAGGGCCCTGATTTCTGCTCCATCCACCTGAGAGGAGACACAATCCTCCATAGGTGCCTCCTCAGCACCTGCCCAATTCTGGCTCCTGGCCCCCCTCCTTGCTGTAGCCTTTTTGTGTGCAATAAGATGCAGCAGTAAACAAAGAATAAGCTTTGTCTGTTCAAACACACTAATGACCAACCAGTCAATACTACCCTATTCATTTATTAGAAACTGAGAAAATGCCTGTTACCTTTTGAGACCCGACTGCTGCAGGTGGTGGGTTTGTTTGTTTAGTATATAAGAAGCTATCGATCAGAATATTTAGCCAAAAGTTAGAATGCTTATTGTGAAGCATTGCTGAGATGGGTGGTTTTACTGGGCTAATCTAAAGCAAAAATTATTAAAGTCAGGTCAATAATATGGATTGCTCCCTTCTTTAACATCTTGCTCAAAGAAATACAAATGAATTTATTTATATCCATTTGTAATATAGATTTCTACATCCATCTCCAATATACTAATATTTATTCTTGTGGGAGTTGAACTGGTAGGTTTTGCCTTATCATATTTATTGTCATTAAAACTGTTGAATAATTTTGATACATAATTTTGTGTGTATATCCTGTGAAATAACTTAATAACATCAGTGTTTAAGGCTCTTCCAAAGCTTTGAAAAACGTTTAGAAGGAAGATATATTATGGGGTTTTGACTCACTAAGGTTAGGAAATATATTTTCATGTTTCCCATCAATATTCCCCCTTTCACTATATGTCAAAAACGGATTTCCTCCCCTATAGATTTCCAGTTTCCTGTGTAAATGTTTGTCTCCATTAGACCTTCACCCTTTGTAAATCATGCCCTACTTGTACACTGTGCTTTGTTTGTGACTAAAAGCAGGAGCCCAGTGAAGTAATCTGTACTTTGGTAATTTTATTGACTTCAGTGTATGCAATTTTTTGTTCAAATAAGCCTATGGCAACTTGCATTTATATTACTGCTCAGTCATAAAGCACTCCAAATGCATTATGAAACCTTTGAAGGTACAGACAGGAAAGATCATTTGCAAGGAGAACATATACAAAAGGTCACATTTGATACTTAGATAGGATTGATGCTTCCCTGCACCCCAGATGCTCCTCTTCTGAGCCATGCAGCTGTATTGATAAGACACACTTATCTTTCTTGATGGTAAAATGTCCTGCTTTCTAGAATCAGTCAAGTACTACAAAAAGCAGTGGGGTCTCCCCAGAGGCATGTCCTCATGTCTAGTTGTTCATATTTGTGTTTTTCAGCTGTCTCACACAAGCATAGCATCCACATTCAGGCGCATTCATCACTTCAGCATTAGGAGGCTTATCACTTGCTGTCATAAGGTGATCCACTGACAGATGCTCTGGCATTTTCATCACCCTCAGTACTGTTTCCATTATATCTTGTATAGGTTCTCCAAAGGGAGATGACAAGCACATGTGGAGATGAATTCTTTGAAACACCAAGTAAATCCCAGTCTTTCTTTTCAAGGACTACTGAATATTTCTAGTTTATTTGTAAATTGGTTGTGCTTTCTGAAGAATTTGAGTTAATTTTGGGAGGGGGTAGATTATAGTGGTGGTGAATGTATAAAGTAATTATTATAAAGTAATTAGGGTCGTTTCAAAGAATTTTAATTCATCACACTATATTTATTTACAACTCACAAATCTCAAGGCACTCTTAAACATATGCACTACATTTCACACATGCATCTGTTTTTTATGTAATTAAAACACATCACAGAAAGCTGAAGAATGATGTGTCCAAGGTCCTACCAAAAACTGGAAAGCCTCTTCCAGGAGACCAATTGTGTTTCATATGATACTGCTAATAAATTTATCCTTTTATTTCCTTAGAGTCCTGACAGCCAGTCTAGAGTGGTTTGAAGGGGAGAACTCTGCAAAATAATAACGTGGTATTAGAAAGGCTACTTCTGCCTATCTTCTTTGTAATAACCTTTCTTGTTCAAAGCTAGCTGAAGAAAAAAATACTTGTACTGTTATTTGCCTTTTTTATTTTTTTTTAGTAGCTTGAACTATTTGCAGTATCTCTGTTATTTTCCTCTTCTGAAAGGAGGGCATAGAAAAGCATATTTATTGTACTGTCTGTCCTGAGTTAACCGCAGGGCTTGAGGTTTAATATCTCAGCACTTCACAAGTCTCATGTTTACATCTGTGAGCTAGTGAAGTTGTAGATGGTATTGTGTGATTTTTTTCAAGGCTGAAAGAGTTTAGCGATTCCTTGAAATTCTACAGCACACATTCTAATGCAGACAGATCTTTCCATCATGTACAAGAGCAACATCAATTATCTCTTTGGAAATAGTCACTGAAAATCAGAATATAACACATTGTGTATATGCTTCTGTAGGAGTGAATCTGGTACCTATTTGCTCAGAAACCTGCATAACCATCCCACATGCTCCGTGGTGTTGAAAGGGTGATTGCTCTAATGCTCACACACTGCCCTTGCCTCTCAGTGTGAGGATGTTTGGTGAACATGGTCTTCAGGCAGTATAGAACCACGTCAACACCTGTGTGCCAAGACAGTGTCTGAAAAAGTGCAAAAAGAACAATGTTCACAAGCTGTGAACAGGAAAGCAGCTATTTAGGTGGAGGTGTAAACCATGTCTTTTCTAATTAGGTTAGAGTCAAATGGTTTGCAAAGGTCCCAAGTGCTTTTGCACTTGAAGCTGGTCACTGACATTGTGTATGGGATGTATGACAGCGGTTTTAGTTCAGGCTGGGTGCATGACAGTAGTTTCTGCAGATGAGAATTTTTATGGAAATAGTTTCAGACTTTGAAGATGGAAAAAATTAGGCCTAGGATAAGAGCTTAAAACAATTATTTGTCCATTTCCTACTAAAAACACAGAGTATTTTAACGTATTTTATTTATATACAAAGGTATTTTTTATCTAATTTTTTGGGCAGGGGAGGGTTGTTTGCTTTCATCTGGGTTCTGGCTTTATGGGTTTTCATACTGTTGCTGTTCATTATTTTGAAAAATGGTGGAAATAAACACTTTCAGGCAATTAATGGAGATCATAACCAAGGCTTCTGTATGTTCCTTCCCCATTGCTTTACTCAAAGACTCCACAGGGTAGGCAAGAACCCAGCTTCTGAAATTTAGATTTATCATCAAGAAGCCTGATCAATAAATCCTTGATCTCAGCAGGACTCTCCCCCTGGGAGTTGAACTAGGTGCAGATTTATTTAGAACAAAGCAGCCAGTGTGTGGCTGTTCCCAGATGACTTTCTGAGCACTACACATTTGTGGGCATTAGCCACAGGCTACCTGGTTCAACAGATCTCTTCCCCCATTGTTATTTCAATGTATCAAGCCATAAGATCAAGGCAGTCCAGATATGTCAGATTATATATTCTCTTCTCATTGTATTGTCATGTTTTTCTAGTCTTTTTTTCTGGGTTAGTGGCATTTGTTCATTTGTTTGGCCTCATGTATGTTTGTTCTAACATTTGAATTGACCCAGAAATGCACACCTATTCAAGAGACTGTTTTGTGAGTAAGAATGTTATGTGGTATGCAGTGAGCATAAACTGAATAAAACCCACCAAATATTCCAGGTAAAATTTGCCCTTTTTAATTATAGCCTCTCAGGTAGACCTGTAAGATATATATAAATTTTTTATGTTCACAACAATGAGAAGCTTGTTCATGAATTCTATTAGTACTGCTGCTCTATTGTTCTTAGGGAAAAAAATGCAGATTCCAGTCTTTAGCATAACCAAATTATACAAGTCTAGTGAGCAGTGATATAAAAACCAGCACTGATGTCTTCAAGCATCAACTGATGTCTGCTAGACTTGACAGGTTCTAGTAATTGGAGAACCTGTGATTGACTTAGCAATGCCTGTGCTGCTGCATATTGCTGTAGAAAGAAGCTTTCTCTGTGTCTGTGGAGAGGGGTAGGAAAGTCTAACAAAAAAGAAGATCAGAATTTATTTTAATTTATTAATCTCAAATGTCAGAACCACAGAGACTTTAATTGTTGCTCTTTTTAAGGTCCATTTAATATTACTGATTTTTCTTTCCATATTTCCCAAAATTCAAAATTAAATAAAAAAAGATAATTTGTTTCCTACTGATAGTTGCTTCTCTGCCCATTGTTCAATAACTGATGGGTACTTTTGGAGCTGTACTGCTCTATGGGACCTGAAAAGTTTACACAGCACATGGAAAACTGCTACGATGCTTTTGCATCCCCAGAGAACTTTTTCTGTAAACCCTCAGAATTGCTATACAGCCGTGGTTCAGAGTGTTTGTCACAAAGCAGCATTAAAAGGACTCATTTGACTTTATAATGTCTAATTTGTGCATGTTTTTATTAGAAGGAGAGGGTTTTAAATGAGCACAAGGGCAAAATAAGACATAAATTAGGACAGTGACTACTCATGATACTCGGAAATTCCCCTTACTCTTCCATATTTTTCTGACACATCATCTCTCCCAGATGTGGTGAGAGTGAAGCAGCAGCTATGTGTGTCAGCAACAGTGCCTTAAAGTCCTGTTAAATGTTCTGAAATAGGAAACTTTTTGTGTTCATAACTGGCAGAGCAGGGGAGGAGAGCCATGTGACCCCCTTCTGTCTGCTGCTCCTCTGACACTAATTTCAATCTGCTGACTGATTGGCAAGTGGCAAACCCGTTAGCAAGAGCTCTTTAGCTGTGTGATCTGAGACAAGGTTTTTTAATAGTGGTGAGCTCTAAAAATGTACTTGAACCTTCTGGGAGGGTTTGCCTTGAATATTCATTTCAGTCCTTTATATTGGTGGAGGTTTTCAAACACAGATTACACACAAATATATTGGGAATGGCAAATCATGGAATCAAATAATCACAGAATCATAAAACTGTTTGGGTTGGAAGGGACACTCATTTTGTTCAACTCCTTTGCCATGAAATGGACAGCTTCAATCAGAGCAGGTTGCTCAAATTCTCCTCTCAAGGCTGAACAGTCCCAGTTCTGTCAGCCTCTCTTCATAAGAGAGATACTCTGGCCCCATGATCATCTTCATAGCCTCCTTTGAACACTCTCCAACAGGTCTGTGCCCTTCTCAGGTTGTGGGCTCCAGAGCTGGATGCAGCACTCCAGGTGGGGTCTCATGA